>CABFKC020000081.1:0-79779 GCA_901699155.2 Streptopelia turtur
CAAGAGCAGCCTCCTCCAAGTCTGCTTTGGCAGCATCTTCCACCTGCCTCCACAGAAGGCCACCGAGGAGTCCATCTGCACCCAGGTATGCCATGGGGAGAACCATGGGGAGCTTTCCAACCCCCATGCCCTTTTCTGGGCACTGCATGGCCACAGCTGGCCCCCACCAGGCTGCCAGGGCTGCCCCCAAGACTCTGTCCCCCTTGCAGACCCTGGCCACGATGGACAACATGCTGAAAGTGCTGGTGTCCAGTGCTGGCAGCCTCGGCTTCCAGGAGCTGCAGAACATCTTGGAGGTCTGACCTTGGCACAGGACCCCCACAGGCAGTGACCCTTTGCTTGAGCGGTGCCCCCTCAGTGCCTGGTGCAAGGACAGAGGCAGGAAACATCCCTCCTTCCCTGCCATGCCTCCCAGCTGCTGCCAGAGCCCCTTCTCATGCCCCAGCCCACCACAGGTGGACCTGCCTGTGTGCCAAGGGGAGTGCAGCCCTGGGGCTTTCACCCTCTGGCTCCACCGTGGGCCATATCCCGGAGCCCTGACCATGGATTTCCAGGAAGGTGGTCACCACAAAGCCTTTGGGTGCTTGGGTGGGGATGCAGGGACGTTTTTTTCAGGGTGAAGCGGAAGGCAGCAGAGGCAGCAGCAGGATACAGTGACCTGCCTGGCCACAGCAGGTTGCTGTGAGGGGCAAGAGGGACATATGCCACATCCCAGGCACTGCCCCACAGCAAGCTTGGCTGTGATGTGCTGTGCCATGCCACCTCCTGGCACAGCAGCAGCTTTTCTCTTCTCCTCTCTCTAGCTCCTGCTGCCCTTCGCCATTTCCCAGACAACAGAGGCACAGGAGCGGGCTGTGGCGCAGATTGCCAGTCTGTTCGAATTCATCAGCACCCATCCCTGATACAGGTACTGGGCTCCTGCTCTGGGCAGCCCCAGTCCCCCTTCCCTGTGCCCCTGAGCCTCAGCACATCGCAGGGAAGCCGGGTACCCTGTCAGCTGGAGGACAGGAGTGGGGGGCTTTGCCCTGCCCCTGTCCTCTCCACACTCTCTGCTAGAACAGGGCAGGGCTGCCCCAGGCACAGGCAGGAACCTGGCTCCTGCAGCCCTGCCCTGCTCTGGGCTGCTGCTTGGCTGCTCTGGGAGCAGGTGGGGCTCGGCTGCTGCCCGGGCTCACCTTGTGCCCATGCTACCTCTCTTCCCCCAGATATGCCACTGCTCCATCCAAAGGAAAACGTTGCCACATCAGTGCTCTGAGGCACAGCAGTTTCCCATGCTGGGGAGGCTGGTGGGGCACCTCACCCTCTGCTGCACCTGCAAGAACCAGAGGACCTGTGAGAAGGCTGCACAAGCTCTCTTTCACCTGCACAAATTCATCCTGGTGCAGAAACGTAAGAGAAATGTCAGGCTGGGTCCCTCCAGGCATGGGCAGCCAGGGGCAGCTCTCCTTGCTGAGAGAAAGCCTGATCAAACCTGCCTGCCTGCAGCCTGAAAAGCCATTTTCCCTTGCCCTGACTTGCCATAGCCCAGGACCCTCCCTTGGTGTCTGCTCCCCAGATGTGTCTGGGTGCCCTCTTTCTTTGCCAGTGACTTTTCTGCCCAATGCTTTCAGACTGCACCTCCAGCTCTGCACCCCCTCTCTGAGCACCCTGCTTTTGCTCTTCCACAGGCAGGTGGCCTCAGTTGGATAATTCAGAGGAGCAGCAGCACCTGGAGCACTGGCAAGAGAGACATTCCCACCAGCTTTGGCTAAACACCTATGCCAGAGAAAGCTTTAAGGTAAGAAGTGCCTTTGGCTCCTGGCCAGGGGCATCAGCATGAGTGAGGGGACATCTGACATGAAGAAACAACTTTTTCTAATGAGAGTGGTACAATATATGAGCGGGTCCAGAGAAGAGCAACAAGACTGGTGAAGGGACTTGAACACAAGACCTATGGGGAGAGGCTGAGGGAGCTGGGGTTGTTTAATCTGGAGAAGAGGAGGCTTAGAGGTGAGCTCAGCACTCTCTAGAACTACCTGAAGGGCAGTTCTAGCCAGGTGGGGATTGGTCTCTTCTCCCAGGCAGTCAGCAATAGGACAAGGGGCCATGGACTTAAACTCTGCCAGGAGAAATTTAGGCTGGAGATTAGAAAGCAATTCTGTGCAGAGAGAGTGGTCAGGCATTGGAATGGCTGCCCAGGGAGGTGCTGGACTCACAGTCCCTGGAGGTTTTTAAACTGAAATTGGACATGGCACTTAGTGCCATGATCTAGTCAATGGACTGGAGTTGGACCAAGGGTTGGACTTGATGATCTCTGAGGTCTTTTCCAACCCAGTCAATTCTGTGATTCTGTAATACTGGAACAGCTTGTCCAGAGAGGTGGTGGATGCCCCATCCCTGGAGACACTCAAGGCCACCTGATCTGGGTGAAGGTGTCCCAGCTCATGCCAGGGGGTTGGACTAGATGAGTTGTGAAGGTGCATTCCAACCCAAACTATTCTATGATTCTATGATGTGTGGGCATGAGAGGGGCTCACTCGGTTTCTGAGCAGGAGCTAGGCAAAGGCCCACAGCAAGCTTGGCTTCCCTGCGGAACCCTGACCCCAGCATCAGTCTCCTCCCCAGTGCAGCCTGTATGTGTCTCACTCTCATTGCACAGCCAAGATGGTCTGGGTGACGTTCCAGGTGACAAATCTCCCCTCCTCTTCTTCATCCTGCAGCTTTTTACAAAATACCTCCAGCCCTCTAGCCGGGCAAACATCATTCTCATAGCCATCAAGAACATGAGAAGCCGGAGTGACCACAGTATCAGCCTGGCTGCCTACATGGTGGAAACCCTTGTGAGTGGCTCTGCCTTCTACTCAGAGCAGGTAAGTAGCCCATGGGTGGCATGACCAATGCTCCAGCCCACTAGGGGATGGTTCCTCCTCCAGCTCCATGCCTGGCTGGTGCATCTCAAGCTGGCAGACTGCAATGGGGACAGAAGCAGCTCCCAGTGGGAACTGGGGAAATAGCCATGCTCGCCCTGCTGACACCCCCGCTCCCACCGATGTCTCCCCTCCAGGTGCAGAACATCGTGGGGGCCATTTACAGGGACCTGCCCTCCATCACAGAAGAGCTGGCCTCCGAGAGCCTGAACAAAGCCCTACAGAGCCTGATGGATGAGCACCCCAGAGAGGTGGTGGCCAGCCTGCTGCAGTGCTCCCCAACATGCACCTGGTACGGGGCCCTCCAGCCTTTGGGGCGCCTCTCACACTGGGAGAGGGGCCCCAAGACCCTCCTGAGGGCCTTTAGCCCAGCCATCCTCCAGAGCATACCTGCTGACATAGCCCCACGTCCCCACAGTGTTGCCGTGGTCATGTGGAAGGCAATTGTCTCTGAGCCCCAGAGTGCAAAGAAGGTGCTGCAGGACCTGCTTAACAGGCTGAGGAACAAGTCGTGGCGCAAGATGACCACCTCGGATGACCCGCGCATCCTCTCCCTGGCTGTGGGTTGCTGGATGAGCCTCCAGGGCTGCTCTCAGCTCTCTGGGGCCACTGCTTCCCTTCCCTGCCCACCTCAAGCCTTGACTTCCCCAGGGGCACAGGAACATTTCCGTTTCTGGGTGTCTTCTGCAGGCAGCACAGATGATAAGCAAGATCTTCCCAGAGCCCACCTTCCAGGCTGAGGCCCAGGAGATTTTTCCCCAGCTTTTCCTGGCACTGCTGTGCCAAGTGTCATTCACTGAGGAGCTGACGCAAGAGGAAGTGCAGATCTTCTGGGTGCAGGACCCAGAGGCTCAGCTCAGTCCCATCAGGTGCTGCATCCCTGTCATCCCATCCTTGCCAGCCACCCGGATCCAAGCTGGGGGGTCCTAGTGCCAGCTGGGCATTTCTCCTTGTGCAGGTCTGCGGTGCAGGTCTTGAGAATGCTGCTCTGCAGTGTGGGCTTGGAGAGCCAGGTGCTGGCCATCGAGGCGCAGGGTGGCTGGGATGCCCTGCTCAGCCCCCAGGGACACCTCATGGGTGTGGGCATTGTGGCCAGGTAAAAGCCCCTTTTCCCCGCTCCTGGGGGACTGGGCATCCCATGCCACCCCGTCCCTTGGGGTTGATGGCAGGGGGGTCCCCACTGCTTGGAGAAATTACTGCAGACTGGTGATGTCCAGCCTGGTGCAAACCCCAAAGAGGTGTGCCCGGCTGGCTCAGGCCTGACAGTGTCTCCTTCCCCCTGCCAGGGAGATGGTGAATGTTGAAAAAACCCTGCTCTCCAAGATCTTCTGCCATCTGGTAGAGCTCCTCAGTGTGCAGTACTCTGGCTGGGATATGGTGGCCATGGTTGTCTTTGTTGAGGTGAGCTTAATGGCACCGTTCCAAGCTTCCTCAGACACTTGGCTTTCCTGTGCCCACCACTGACTGGGGAGCTGGGCTGGCGGGTGGGCTCTAGCTGCTACCATGCAGGAGCAGGCAAGCAAGCGGTGCAGTGTGGTATGGGGCACGGAGGTTCTCCACAAGCCCTGCTGCCTCCATCCAGGCTGGGCTTTGCTCCAGCATCCTTGCCCTGAGCTGATGGTCCTGCTGCCTGTGTTGCAGATGCTGGACTGCTCTGACCTAACAGGAGACCTGGACTGTGCACTGACAATCTTCCCCAGGTGTCTGCAGAGCAAGTGCCTGGGTATGCCCAGCCTGGCACTCAGGGGAATCTTCAAGCTCCTGGCAAAGCCCAGCATGGTGAGGAGGGGACAGCGGTCCAGGGTGGAGCAGTGGGTGACGCAGTGGCTGGTGCTTTTCTGGGCACGAGGAGCTGTGCTGGCTGCTGCCAGCTCTCCTGCCTGTCTGGCCCTGTGCCCTGCAAGGAGAGAGGCTGCCAGCATGTCCCATCAGGGATGTGAGCATGGGGTCTGCAGAGCCTGGCCAGGGGATGCTGAGCTGCAGGGTGAAATGCAGCAGCTGTGGTGGGGGCTGCTGGCAGCTCGGGCAGCTTTCGTGGCAGTGCTGGTTGCCCAGCAGCTTGCCCAGGGGGTCTGGTGGAGAACGGGGCAGCTGAGGGGCTGGCAAGGAGCCATTGCCATCCATCCTTCCCCTCTGCACCCTGCTCTTCCCACCACCATGGTGGTGAGACCTGCCTTACTCTGAGAAGCCAGCAGGAAGGCCAGTGCTTGCGGAGAGGGCTTTCCCCCCTGCAATTGGTTGCTGTTTCATGAAAAAGATGGCGTGTCTCATGCAGGCAAAGAAAACCCTCGTCCTTCTGCCGCATGTCGCAGAGCTGCTGCAGGATACTGATAACAATGCTGCCAGTGATGCCAGCGCCATGGCCCTGGGTTGCTCAGCAACATGCTGCGGATGCTGGAGGGGAGGCAACCAGCCTCACCGTCCTGCAGCTGGCGCCCACACTCCGTCCACTCTTTGACAATGTAAGGCTGGTGCAGAGCCCTGTGCCTCCTCCTCGGGCCCCTCCGTTCGTGCCTCCCGCCACAGCCCTTGTGCTGCTCAGGGGCATGCTTTGCCCCACAGCCCCCAGACCTCACTGCTGCCTTTGGTGGCTCTGTGCTGCATCCCAAACCACCTGCGTGGACTCATCCCAGCTTGGCCTTCCTTCTGTGTGGGGACGGCGGTGGCAGATGACGGCAGGCACACTGGGCCCTGCTGACGTGCATCCTGCCCCAGCAGCATCCCCCAGCCCTCCCCGCAGGGTCTCCCTCTCTAGCACTCAACCCCAGGGTACCCAGCCTGCCCCGGGCAGACCTTCTGCACACTGCAGTTCCCTCCCTTTTGGAGCAGGGCTGCCTGCAGTCGTTTTGGCGATGTTTATGTCCATGTCAGCCCCTTGCTCACCATGGGCTTGGGGCTGAGGTCTTCTTACCTTCTCCCCCAGGAGTCAGTCATTGTGCGGGAGCTCTCCATCCAGTTCTTCCAAAACACGATGGAGCTCGTGGTGGGTGCTGAAAAGAAGATGATGAGACAGGAGGTGTGGGACAGCCTGCTGCCACTGCTCTTCCACCTGTACGACCAGGACAGGAACGTGGCCCAGGTGAGATTCCCAACCTGACTGGTCCTTTGGGCAGGGCAATGATGGCACTGCACCCTTCCAGTGTGTGTCACCATAAGGTCTAACTGCATCCGGCAGCATCAGTCCCCAGCTGGTGCATCTTCCCTACACGGGCTGGGACAGGCTGTGAGCCCTGCCAAGTTGGGCGACGTAGGGTTGCGTGACCCCGGTGGTGATGGTGGCATCTCTGCTGCTCACCAGGCCGCCCAGGAAGCCCTCTGCCGTGCTGGCCAGTTCCTGAAGTGGGAAGAGCTGCAGAAGCTGGCCAAGACTGCGCAGGCATGGAGGATCAGTGAGCTCCTGGTAAGCACAGTCCTAACGTCCCAGATCTGGCCCTGGGCCAGCGCTGTCCCATGTCCCGTGCTGGGGACGGAGGGCTGTGCCCCCACGGGAACACGCACCCTCCCATAGCAGATTCTGCTCCAGGCTGTCCTTGTCCCCAGGGTCTCAAAGGGGACCTTGCAACCAGGATGACAACCCAGAGTCCCCAAGGAGACCTCTGCTGCCTCCAGACCCTGATGCTGCACAGCGGGGGGCTAGGGGGAAGGAAGGTGGTCCTGGGCGAGGGTAGGGCCCGACCAGGGGCAGCTCAGCACCCGCCTGGTGCCCTTCTCTCTCCAGCTGTCCAAGGAAAAGCACAACTACAGGAACTATGTGCGCATGAGCCAGTTGTACTTGAAAAGCCCCCAGGAGCCCCTGCGGCAGGAGGCTGTCAGGTTCATCGGTGAGCCTTGAGCCCCAGGGTTCCTACCTCTCCTGGGGTCCCCATGTCCCTGCACAGGAGCGATGGGGCACCCGTTCTCCCCCTCCCCCCCTACCTGCACAGGTGGGGTGGCAGCAGGCTCACCTCTCCCCTCCCAATGATGCACCCCAGGGTCAGCCCTTCCTGGGCAGCTGTGTGGCCAGGCGGGCTGGGGGGGGGATCCCCAACAGTGGGGTCCCTGGTGCGCTATGTCCCCCTAGGGCTCATCAGATGGCAGACAGATGATCGGAAGGTGCAGGAGTACATTGCAGAGAGTGAGTGAAGGCAGTGGGGAGGAGGAAGGACCCCACCGTGGAGCCCCCTCTCCCCAAGCATGGGCGAGGGGAGCTCTGCTCCCAGCATGTCTATGGGAAGAGGAGTGTTTCTGGAGGTGGATTATTCCTGACCAGAAGCCTCCAGCCAAGCCACCCACCCCCCTGCTCCCTCCTGGCTGTGGGAGTCACAGGGTGTTATGTGCCCTGCCTGGAGGCCACACAGGACTGTCACCTCACCTCTGCTCTTTGTCCCCACAGTCCTTGAAGGGGCAATGAAAGAGGGAAGGAGAGGTCCAAGCCAGAGCTGGAGCCCAAGGTGAAGCTGAAGCGTTCCCTCCAGGGCCATGCTGGGGTAAATAACTTTTTCTGCTCCCCACCATCTGAGGAACCTGCGCTGCCTGAGGATGATATGGTCAAGTCTGGGAGCTCCAAAGCCACTGACGCTCTGGCTCCAGCAGCATTGTCCCCTCTGTGTCCCCGACAGGATGGGCAGCTCTCCCTCCTGCCTGCACCACCCATGCCCACCGGCCCTGCAACCGCTGGTGCCTAGGGACGTTGGAAGTCAGAGGAGCAATGGTAAAAGATTACACCACACAATGCAGCCCTCTGTGGAGCCATCGCCATTGAGTGATCTCCAGATGGGAGAGCGGTGCAGCCATCTCCAGGATGCTCTGGGTGACATGGTGACACTCTTGACTGCTTCTCCCTTGGGAAGTGCACTGGTTACCTGTCATTGCTGTATCATTAACCCATCACTGACTGTGCTGGGTTGACTGAGATAGGGTTAACTTCCACGGGTAGCTGGGGATGTGACACAGCCAGGAGAGTGACCCAAAACTAGCCAAGGAGTATTCCGTACCACATAAGATCACTCTCAGTTATGAAGGGTGGCCCCCATCTCTGTCATCTACAGGCTCGGATGGTGGTGGAGAATCAAAGAAGCCAAAATCAGCAACTGCATCATCCCCCTGAAGCAGAGGGTTGCAGCCTCAAAGCCCCTGATGATTCCTAGGCCCTGGAGCCAGGTCATTAAATCCTGTTTCTGGAGCTGTGCCCTGTGTCCTTTGTGCAATGACCTTCCTGTGGCTGGCAGGACGTGAGCAGAGGGTGTTGTGTGGCCCACCCAACCCTGCTGGTCCCTGTATCATGATGTGGGTCTGCCCTCTGCGAGGCTCTGCGCCCTTCCCTCACACTCAGCCAGACCTGAGCTCTGGAAGAGTCCTTTTTTTGAAAAAAAAACAACCCATTTTATTTATATAGTTACCAAAAAAAAACTCTTAAAAACTTGGGCTTGATTACATGGGTCCTGTTACTCACTGGCCTGGGCTCTGCAGGGGCTGGTGGGGCAGTGGGTATTGGCCCCGCTCCCGCCCTGTCTCCCACGAAGGGGTGAGAAGCACTGCAGCCAGCAAGGGGTGGGATGGAGGGGGCTTGGGCCCAGCCCAGCAGTGCTTGGCAGCTTTTCTGGGGCCAAAAACAAGGAGGAAATGGAGAAATTGTGCAAAGCGCTGGGGGAAGGGTGACATATGGCACAGCTTGGCAGGCGGGGTGACAGGGGAAAGTGGGTACGTGGTGGGGCAAGAGCAGTGGTGGGTGATGTGGCAGGGGCACGGGCAGCGTGTGCTGGCACAGGGCTTGGTGTGAGCAAAGTGTGAGTTGGCTTGGTGAGAGAGGCGGGGTTGTGCACCACGGCCAAGTGCCAGGGGCAGGGGATGACCTCCAGGGCTCAGTGTGGGTGGCGAGGGGGTGGGATTTGCACCAGGGCTCAGTGCAAGGACAAGGTTGGGGGGGCTTGCACTGCAGCTCAGTGCAGGGAATGGGGAGTGTGCACTACAGCTCAGTGCAAGGGATGTGTGATGTGTGCTACAGCTCAGGCCAAGGGCGGGGGGACACTCACCATGGCTCAGTGCAGGTGATTTAGAGGGACGTGCACTGTGGCTCGTTGGAGGTGATGGGGGCACGTTCACCATGGCTCAATGCAAGGGCTGCAAAGGGCCCTGCACTGGACAATGAAGGCAATTTTTTTAACACAAATACAAAAAGGGGGAATTGTGGCACTACAGTGGGTCCATGGATCCCTGACGGAGGCCATGGGAACAGAAATTAGCCTTGAAGATATTAAGGCCTACCCGTGAGAAGGGTGGGAGTAACGGAGCATCCGGAGATGTTCACGATGTACCCAAGAGAGAAGGGAGTAGAACAGTAACGCTGATGACAGCAAAAAGAGCCAAAGAGGTGTTACTGCTGTAACTTGTAACCGATAGTGAAGAGACACATGAACTGGTAAAACTGTATAAAAATGCACTTGTTGCAATAAATGGATCTGCTGCTTTCATCCTGGAAGAACTTGGTCCATGTCATTTCTCCGTCTCAACCGTGACAGCCACCTCTTGATGTTGGGTCATAGATGTCACCATCAGGCTCTGTAGGTTCCACCACCATGACGTTTGGACATGGGTGACATCAACAGGCCCTGTAGGTGCCACCAGCACAATGATGGGTCATAGCTGTCACCATTACTACCTGTAGGTGCCACCACAAGATGGTTGGTCATGGGTGTCACCACTAGGCCCCGTAAGTGCCACCATCATGACAATGTGTTGTAGGTGCCACCATCATGATGGTCATAGTTACATGACCAAGACCCTTGGGTGCCACCACCATGCTTTTGGTCATGGGTGTCATCAACAGAAACTTTAGCTGCCACCACATGATGTTGGGTCATGGGTGTCACCACCAGGCTCTGTAGGTGCCACCAAGGAAAGAGCCACAGTGTCAGACCCAGCCGTTTGCAGGTGGGGCTTTAGTGATCAGAGGGAAGAGCCGGTGTCAGCAGCCTGGCTGGCCAGCACTGGCGCTCGTCCTGCCGGAGGAGGCTCTTGCTGAAAGTCTCTCTCGGGATCCTAAGCGCCTGAGACAGTTTCCTGGCACTGGCCAACATGGAGTAGATCTGCTCTCCAGTGTCAGTTGGGTGAACAAATGTTAACTAATACCCAACCTCAACCTCCCCTGGTGCCACTGCGGGTCATTCCCTCTCCTCCTCTTGTTCCAGCTACAAAGACCAGGCCCACCCTTCTCAAGGGCGTGCTGTAGGTTCTTAACACCTCCTCAGCTAATTGATGGCTGAAGGGTTTGGTCTTTGTTAGCCCTGGGGATTATCCCCAGCACTCAGCTCAGCCCCGCACACTTGCTCCCTCCCCGCTTCCAGTGGGATGAGGGAGAAAACAGGGAGGGCAAAGCTGCAAGGGGAGACAGGAGAAATGCAGAGAGAGCTTGGATGTTGGAAGCCACACAGTGAGGAGCTCAAGGCTTCGAGAGGACAAAATCAACAGAAAAAGAGGTAAAAATCCCAATGGAAAAGAAAACAACCTGGAGCTGGAAGAGAGTGACTGAGCAAGACTTGAGATCAGCCCCGTGCGTGGAGCAGCGGAACCCCATCCTTCACCTCCCGGCTGAAGCCTGCCTGGCCATCCCACCTCAGCTCCAGCCTGCCTTTCCTACCAGGGCTGTCCAACAGAAGGCTCGGGAGCCCCAGCCGAGCTTTGGCAGAGTCCGGCTACCCAACTGCCCGCCATGGCTTTCCTGTCGCCAGGCACGGCTCCTGCCTGGGCTGTCACTGTCCCCGTGGCACACGGTGGTTCCTGCACAGCTCTGGGTGCCCCGCAGTGCCCTGGCTGGGCGAGCCCCCGGATGTTCCCCTGCAGCTCGGCTCCCCTGGCTGCCCAGCCTCCCCGTCCTCCCCCTCCTCCTGCTCCTCCTCCTCCTCCCCGCTCCTGTCAGGGATGAGCAGCTGCGGCAGGCTCAGTGCCAGGGACATGGGGCGCAGGGGCACCAAGAGCGGGGCCGCAGCCGAGCCGGTCCGGCAGAGCCTTGGGGAGGGCTGCCCTGGGAGCAGGGCTGAAGCTCCAGCCCTCTTCCCTGCAGGCCTTTCCCTGCCCCACCAGCGCTCACCCACTGCCCAGTGCAGCTTCACAGCCACCAAGGAAACAGGAAACACCCACAGTGTCAGACCAGCGGTTTGCAGGTGGGGCTTTACTGAACTGAAGGGAGAGCTGGTGTGAGCAGCCTGGCTGGCCGGCACTGGCGCTCGTCACGCTGGAGGAGGCTCTTCCTCGATGTCTCGGGAGCCTCAGCGCCTGAGACGGTCTCCTGGCACTGGCCGACGTGGAATAGATCTGTTCTCCAGAACTGAGGAGTAGAATACAAAATTCTGTAGTCTTGTATGCACAGAGGTGCAGAGCAACAAGTCTGGTCAGGACACATGTGGTGGGATCTGCCTCTGTCTGGAGAGAGCAGGTCCAGGTCCCTGGGATGCAGTCCCACCGTGCTGCTCTCCGTGCCCCCAGGGCTGTCAGGAAAACACCCTCTTTGCCCAGCTCTGGCCTGAAGCTGCCCACACCCACTATTTCTGAGGCGAGCACTCCAAAAGGCAAAGACTCGACTGGGAATGCTCTTTCCCCAATTGTTTTTCACTGCCTGCGGTACCTGGGCCTCCCATTGCTCTCGCTCTTTTTTCCTGGCCTTTGGCGGTGCCACGGCTGCGCTTCTGCTCTGTCTTGTGGCCCATGGACTCCCAGAGCGTGCGTCTTTCCTCCTCCGTGCACACGTGGGGCTGCGCCTGCAGGGCCACGGCAATGCAGCAGCAGGCAGTGTTGGTGTCCCTGGCAGGGGCTGGGGGATTTTAGCGCCCCCCCTCCCTCCTGCCCCTTCTTTTCAGCCTCTCCATCAGCCCTGCTGTGCTCACGGTCCTGACTGCAGAGCCTTTCTGCAGTGACCCCTGAGCCAAGGGAGTGTGGGACTGAAAGCAACCCGGCTGCTTGCTATCCCAGACCAGCCTGGCAGCACCGTTGTGCCGTTGCCATTACCAACACCACCACATCAAGCCTTGGGACGTACCGGTCCTGCCCTCCTCTGCCCTGGCCTGGCAGGGGGTGCAGCCTGGGGCGCAGCTTCCCGCAGGTGTTGGCTGCTGCCCGCGTCTTTCCCCGACCGTTCCCACCGCAGCACTGCCAGCTCGCTGCAGACACACAGCGGAGGAGGAGGTGTGAGCACAGGAGAGCGCGCTCCAGCCGCACTCCCAGCTGGGCGCAGAAGCGGCTCTGCCGAGAGGCCGGCGCCAGGAGAAGCGGCTCTCTCCCGCGGGGCTGCGGGCAGCAGGAGGAAGGGACTGCGGGAGAGGCAGCACTGCCCGTGTCTGGAGAGATTTACCACTGGAGCTTGTCCTGCAGATCCAGCTGCTCATCCCTCTCCCCTCTTCTCTTGCGGGCCACCTGCCCCAGGATGCAGGTCACCACCTCCCGCAGGGCCCGGTCTGTCCGTGGGGAAAGGCTCCTGCAACAGCAAGGACAAAGTCTCCCTGACCTGCAGCTGGGACCGTCCTGCCTCTTCCTGCACCCACCCCACACCTACGTGGCCCTGTTCTGCCCCACAGCCCTCTGGAGGCAGGAGGGGTATCAAGCCCCTCTCTGGCCGTCGGGTCTCACGCAGCCCGTTCCCGTGGCTGCAGAAATCCCCGGGCGCCCTGTGCGGCCCCGTGGCTCAGGGGTTGGCTCCCTGTACCCACCACCACCAGCTCACCCCCCACCGCCCCAGGGCTCGGCTGGAGCGGGCTCACTCGTACCGCTTTGGGGGGAGGGTGTTGTCCTCAGGGACTGTGGGTGGCTTTTCTCCGGCATCTTCCGAGTTCTCCATAATCATCCTGATCTCCAGCAGGTCACAGCTGGACTCGTCTGACTCCACGCTGCTTGGGGAGCTGTCTGAGGAGCACTCGGAGGAGCTGGATTCCTGCACAGGAGGAGACTCTCATACAACAGCCCCGCACCCGGAGGGTGCTGCTTCCCAGCACGCAGACCCCAGAACACTTCCGGCTGGACCACACGGGACGGGGAGAACCGGGAGAAGGAGCTCAGCAGGCCCTTGGGGTGACCTCTGAGTGTCACCAGGGTTTCACTGCAACTCCCTGTCCCCGCTCTTGCTCAGGAAGGGCAGCATCACCCGCCCGGCTCTGCTGCAGCAACGCTGCTGTGACGGCTTGGGTGCTAGAGGTACTTTGCAATCTCAGCCGCCCCGCAGGAGAAAGTGCTCTTTGCCTGCAGGAATCCCAAGTACCTGGATCCTCTGCATCTCCTTTGGTTGTTCTCCCTTTCCTTTCACACTGGGTGTCTCCTTTTCTGCCTTGGCCTTTGCTTTCTTTGCTCCGGCTGAGTGCTGTTTCCTTTTTTCTGCTACCGCCGCCTCTTTTTTCTTCTTTTCCTCTTCTTCCAGGAATTTCCGGATATATTGTGGAAGCTGCTCCTCTTTCTTCTTCTTCTCCTGTTTCTTCTGGAGGTCAAACAAAATGCAATAGCAGGCAGCATTAGTCTGTCCTGCCACGGCTGAGCTGTTCTCCTCCCTTCCCTCCCTTCTCTTCTGCCTTGCTGTCCACGCTGGTTTGCTCCCAGGTTCCTGCAGGCTCCACCGAAGAGCCCATCTGGAATGACCAGGGAGATCGGCCACCACCGGGCTACAAACCAGCCGGCAGCTGGCGAGCCCAGACCAGCCCTGCAGTCACCCGGCCGACAGAAACTGCCCCAAGTGAGGGCTCTGGGTGTGTTTCCAGGCTACTGGAAGTGACAGGTATATTCTCAAATGACAGTGACCCGCTTCTCTTCAAGTAAACACCAAAGCAAAAGGTCAGTGGTCCCATGAACAGCCAGTGAAGAATCTTGTGAGCACTGGCGTGCGCGGAGCAATGCTGCTCTACAGTACGACGCGCTCCTGCAGCCTCCCGTGTCGGGTACCTTTTCTCTCCTCTCAATGGCTCTGGCAATGAAGTCCACTGTTCCGGGTCCGACCAGAGGCAGCAGCGTTCCTTTCTCCTCCTTTTCCTTCAAGCAGCTCCTCTGGACAGCTGGCAGCTGCCTGCAAAGACACCACAGGGTGTGTTGCAGGAGTGCAGGAGGAGATGGTTCTGCACCTTGTGCTTCCAAGTGGCACAGCTGCTGCTGCAGCAGAACGCGCTCTACTCGCCTCCTTGTGATCAAGTGCCCAGACACGGAGAAGACCCCAAGCTGTCAGATGTGCCCAACGGCCCCCCTACAACTCAGGATGCCCGGGTCTCAGCCCTCTCTTGCTGGAGCACCCAGAGGAATGGGGTCCTGTGCCCGGAGATAGCGCTACGCCCTCCGGGTCAGTGCACTGAAGTCTGCTCCTGGGTCCGAAACACAGAGCGCTCACGGGCTGTATGGGCAGGTTGGGCCCTGGGGACGCAGTGTCAGAAGGAGGAGGACACGGCCCCACGAGAAAAGCCATCCTGCCACCCAGCTCTCCTTAAGACAGGCGTCAGCGTAGAAGAGGCTCCTGGTTACTCAGGGCAATCCTCTGCAGTAACCAACCCAAGAACACTGTTCTCAGCAAACAGAAAGGTCGGGCTCATTTCAGTCTGAAGGGAAAGCCAAAATGGCCTCCTGCTCCCGGAATGAGCATTTGCAGTTGGGGACTCAACAGATCTGCACATCGGGAGCAGAGAAAGAAATAGTGCTGCCTGCGGGGTCTGCCAAGAAGCTACGAGACACTTGCCATGCCCGAGAAACCATTCGTTAGTGGGACAGGGGGTGAGTGCACTTGGAGTGTGTCCGGGAGAAACATCTCGCTCCCACAGAGACCGGAGCAGGGGGTCACGCTCACCCATTTATGCAAGTGTCTCACCTGGCGCGAGGCTCACTCCCCTCAGCTTTCTGACCCTGCTGCGGCTTCACAGCCAGTGCAGGTAACCGATTTGGAGAAAGCCGTGCTCGATGAAGGAGGCGCTTCTCGGCAACATCCTCTAGAAATGGGAAATGAGACAATTCTTCAGAACAGCATCTCGGTGTTGTTCTGGGAACCGGGTGCCTATTGTGTGCCAGTTCCAAGGAGAGTGACGTGCGGGTCTGCTCAGGGCTGTGCTAACACTGGGGAAGGTGGTCCTGTTCATCCCTTGGGAGGAAAGCCATGTTTCCTGGCAGGTCTTGGGCATGTTCTGGCACTGTTTTTTTGTTCAGCTCCTCGTGCCTACAGTGCACCGTTATTCCCGGGGGAAAACTGTCTGGGTGGCTTTCTCTCCTCCTTGTGCTGAAACGGGGGTTCCCTGGCAGAGCTGGTGGTCTCTGGGAGTCATTCTGGGGAGGGGAATCATTTTGCTCAAGGGAACCCAGCTCTGGGATTGCTGCTCTGGTCCCGTGCACACACATTTGCTGCTGGAGCAGGTTCACTCCACAGGCATTGCTTCTGAGACATCTGAGCACATGACGGAAAGAAGCAGGCTTAGAGCTTTGCCTGAAAGCCTTACCATAATGCTCCAGCTTCTTAATGGTTGGAGTCAGGTGAGGCTGCAAGAAGAGGCATCCTGCCATCTTAGTTCCACTCCTGCTTCAGGTCAACAACTGCAGAGAGTGGCTGGACGATGGCTTTCCTGCTTCCCGCAAAACGCCTCCTCTTCCTCCTCTCTGCTCTCCTCCTCCTTCTCCTCCTCCTCCTTCACCTTCACCCTCCTTGGTGCTGTCGTGCTCCCTCTCTCCGCCTTCTCCTCTTCACTGCAGAGCAGCTGCTCCAGAGCAGAGCGGTGGCGAGAGCAGCTCCCAGCGCCTGGAGTCAACTCGGCCTCACCGGAGTGAGTGGGGCAGCTGCTGGTCACAACAGGGAAAGGGGGGCTGTCACCACTGTGACGTGCGGCTGTCCCACTGTGACCCCGGACCGTGTCACACAGGGGCTGCACACACCTGCCCCCCAGGCCCTGCCAGGGGCTCTGCAGTGGGCAGGGGCTTCAGGGAGCTGCCCCACCCCACTGTCTCCTGAGCGGGAGGGGTTTCCCCAGGCTGGGGCTCACCCCTGCCATGTCCCCACATGGGGACACCGGGCTGCAAGCGCCAATGCGCTTCCTTCTACCCTTCCCTGCTTCTTCCTGCCTCTCTCACCCAAGGGTCTGCAGCGGGGAGCGCGGCTGCCCTGACCGGCGCAGCTTTGGCAGGCGATGGCGCTCACACCGGCTCTGGAGCCGGCTGCAACCATCTCCCGCTGGCTCTGGCAGCACCGGACCTGCTCCCACACGGGTCCCGCTGCAGCTCCCGCTGCTCACGGTTCCCGGTGCGATGGAGAGAACTCGTCTGATCTGCTGAAGGTGCCTACGGGGGTGCAGTTGCCAAACTGCTTTTCCCCTCCAGCGAATCATTCCCTCCTGGATGGGAAATTCCACCCGCTCTCCCTCGGGGAGGGGGTTCAGGCTGCCGAACCAAACAGGGTGGTGATTGATTGCCGCCGCTTCCTTGGTGTTCCCAGGAGAGAGGCCTGTCCATGCAGCAGCACTCACGCTGCCCTAAGGCTCATTAACGCTTCGTGCCACAGGTCGCCCGGCTCCGGGCCGCCCGTCTGGTCCCACGGGCCGTCGAAGGGTCCGGGTCGATAACTCTTGTGGGAATGGCAGGATGTGCGGTTCCAGCTAAAGGGCCTTGGACAGATTGTACGGAAGGATGTTTTCTATGAGTGTATGACGTGACGGCCCAGGCCAGTGAGAATGGTATCTGGGGTCAGAAAACCACCCCATATGTATGATGTGTGAATGTTGGGCCTGGGAGTGTGAATGGTGGGTCAGAACGTCACCCACAAGATATGCACAGGAACGTGACTGAAAACAGTCACAGTATGAGTGTGGTGTGTTTAGAATAACAATTATTGAACAAAATCATTTTCTCTATCCTCTCAGTCCAAGCCCATACCTGTAAATCTATAAACTGAGAACTGTTAATAAAAGAGAGCTCAGCTCTGCCTGGCTCTGCTCTTGCTGCTGACAAGAACTCTGCCTGTGCGCCTCTGTCTGCGTCTGTACGAATCGTTCCTCATGGCCACAACGCTGACAATCCTTTTCTCAGAACACTCCGCATCCCCAGCACCCTCCTGTCTCGTCCTCCCTTAACAACGGTTCAGTCCCCATTTCTCCCCGTCTGCACAAACACTTGGTTTGCAGGTCACCAAGCTGGGGACCCGTCCCTGGGGCTGCACAGACAGTGGCTCGGCCTTTCTGCCTTGTGGACCTGGGTGCCTCTCTGTTTCAATCACACATTTTCTTCCTCCAGTGTCTCCATTTTGGTACAACTGCTTTTGCCAGGGTCTCCCCAGACTTCTCTGTCCCGATCGTTGGAACACACACCCAAAAATCAACTTTCCACGCTTGGCCAGGCCAGGGGGGGCAGGGGCTCCCCTGCTTGTGCCCAAGCAACCTCAATCCCTTGTCCCCACGCACGCATCTGCTCTCGTTCTCCTTGCAATCCGACCTTTGCACACTCTATCTCAAATTGTCTCTTAGAATTACCCTTTTCCAGTGCTGACAGAACTTACGCAGGCCCCACGCTTGTTCTAAGCAGAGGCACAGGACGGTGCGCAGGGTGACACGCAGAACACAGCACAGAACTGCAGACGGGACAGCGCAGGCTGCTGCCAACACCCCAGGACCCAACCGTTCCTATTCCACCCACTTTGTGCGGGGAGGGGAAGGATTACAGCTGTGCCTCCATCAGAGTTTCTCCATTTTTGGTACCCTGCTCGAATACCCCAATTTAGATGTCATGGAAGCACCCCAAAAATCAATTTAGGCAGGTGAGGAGCTCCAGACTTCACTATATCCAGAGCTATTTAGCAGAGAACCAGCTAGAAATGGGGTTTATCCAAAACTATTCAGCACTCCCACAACATTGTAAAACACAGATTTGGACAATATGGTGCGTGGAAAACCCACTTAATACCTTCCCCTTGAGCCCAGTCTTGCAGCACCGCAGCCGTAAAGTGTGTTCTGTTGTCACGGTGAATATCCTCAGGGGTGGTACAACAGTGAACCGCTCATGCACCACTTGAGCTGTTTGGTAAAACAATGAGGGCCTGGCCAGCCCTGTGGTCCCTTTTGGAACAGACCACAAGAGGAAGGACGCTCTGTGAACCCCCATCCCACCCCTGACAGATCCAATGGCTGCAGAGGGCCCAGCTTCTGGCACATTTTAAGCTCACTTTTCAGAACATTAAGGGGCTCTTATGCTGCGAGGTCCGATCCCATCTCCTGCTTTTCCAAAGCAGGTCATATAGAGGGCGGGAAACCACCAAAACCTCTGGTGTGTGTTTTCTCCAGTACCCCAATGTGCATCTTCCACTGAGTTTGCCCTTTTGGGATTTGGGACCCTTTCAGAAATGGAGATTGCCCTCTGGATGGGGGGGTTTGTCTGTTTTTTCCCCACACTACTTGATGATGTCTGCAGTCACAGATAACAGTCGCAGAATGGTTGATGGTGGGAGGGACCTCTGGAGGTTGTCTGGTCCAGCCCCTGCTCAGTCAGGGACTCCCGGAGCTGGGTGCCCAGGACCATGTCCAGACGGCTTTTCAGTATCTCCAAAGGTGACGACTCCACAACCTCCCTGGGCAACCTCTGCCAGGGCTCGGTCACCCAGGCAGCAACAAACTGTGTCCTGATGCTCTGAGGGAACCTCCTGTGTTTCAGTTCGTGCCCATTGCCTCTGGTCCTGTCACTGGGCGCCACTGGAAAGAGCCTGGCTCCATCCTCTTGGCACCTTCCCTGCAGGTATTGATGCACATTGATGAGATCCCCCGGGAGCCTTCTCTTCTCCAGGCTGAGCAGCCACAGCTCTCTCAGCCTTTACTCATATGTGAGGTGCTCCAGTCCCTTTCTCTTTAAGGCCATTTGACGGACGCTCTCTATAGTACGTCCGTTTCTCTCTTGTACTGGGGAGCCCAGAACTGGACACAGTGCTCCAGGAACGGCCTCACCAGTGCAGAGTACAGGGCAAGGATCACCACCCTTGACCTGCTGGCAACACTCCTCCTAACACGGTCCAGGTCATCAGCAATCTTTTTTGTCTGCAAGTCCCCCTTGGGAGGATGTTCCTCCCCTTCCCCCACACTCCTCCGGGCTTGGGCTCAGCTGGGCCTGGGGCTAAAGCCAAGCCCATCAGCCCATCACGGCCACCGTGTCATGGCCACCAGCTCCCCGTGGGCACCGGCGTCTGGGCCAGCACCACCGCTCCTGAGCCGGGAGCCCCAGGAGGTGACGGGGCCCCAGGGGAATGGAATTTGGCACTTTGGACTTTGAGGTGTGGGGAGGAAAACTGGCAGCTCTTACACACCAGGAGGCGCTGTTTTCCATTAAAATGACCAAAATGTCTCGTGATGTTTAAAGCCAAAGGACTCAAAAAGCCTCTGAAAAGAACTGCACATTCACAGGAGATGCCATTAAATGACCCACGATGGTTTCCTTATCCACTTCTGGGGTTCAAGAAGGCCCATAAGCAAACCCCCAGTTTTCCATTAAATATGTATTTCAGTCACATCCTCCAGCTTCTCACATGCAGAACCGTTGAGGGCGAAGAGGGAAATGAAGCCCCATCCAATAGGAAGCCGGTGTTGCCAAGTGTTGAGCAATGGTGCCTGCTCAGGGCCAGGACACACCTCACCAGGCCATGCGGCCTCACCCCCGCTGTGTGCTGGGGCCAGGACCCGGGGCTGAGGCCACGCTCGCCCAGCCCGGCCGGCTGCGGACGCTGAGTCCGCTCTGCATGGTCAAGGGCGGCAGCAGCTGCTGTGAGGGAGTGATGCGCAGCCTCGGCAGCTGTTGCTGGCGGCGTGTGGTTGGCATGGCCACAGCCAGGAGCCAGCAGGGTGTGGGCCAGGGGCCCGGGGTGCGCAGCCGCCCGTCGCCCAGCCGGGGCCAGTGGGCGGTGCAGATCCGCCAGCTGCTGCGCTCCAAGGAGGCCGAGCTGCGCCAGGCCCAGGGGACGCTGCAGCAGCAGCGCGGCAACGCCGTCCGTGAGGCATGGGACCTGCAGCAGCAGCTGGCCAAGGAGCTGGTGAGAGGAGCCGGGAGCAGCAGCCGGGCCCGCGCTGAGCTGCAGGACGTCCTCAGCAAGCTGCGCTGGGAGAGCCATGGCGAGCAGGCCGCCCGCATCCTCCGCCTGGAAGACCAACTGCTGCAGCAGAGGAGACTCTCCCTGAAGCACATCTTGGAGCGGTCCGAAGGCGAGCAGCCCGCTTCCTGCACCCGGGCCAGGGCCTGGCACTGCCTGCACACCGGGGCCACTGGGCCCTGCTCTTTGGAGAGCCTCATGGCATCTTACTCCGGCCATGGAGAAGGTCAGCGGAAAACTCGCAGGAACTTCACAGAGGCTCATCTGCGGGAGGAAGGGAACAGCGCACAGGTTTGGCCAGAGACTGCGGGGCAAGACTCGGCGCTGCGCTGCTTGGAGTCCCTGCCGCAAGGAAGGAGCGGCCGCGGGTGCTCGGCAGCACAGGTGGCTGTTGCGGCCGTAGAGCAGCAGCAGGAGGGGCTGCCTGGGAGCACTTACGTCAGGCTGCTGGAGCAGAACGCCCATCTCCAGAGCGCCCTGAAGGACCTCGAGCGGCGATGCAGTGTCCTTCAAGGGAACTGTCTGCTGGGGAAGGCAAGCTGTCCTCAAGTGCGGGAGGAAGTGGACGGGCTCAAGCAGAAGGCTGCTAAGCTGGCTTTCATTAGCAAGCAGCTGGAAGAAAGAGCCAGGCAACTGAGAGAGGCCATTGCAAACCTGGGAACACCAGGTTGCAGACAGCCCTGACCACCAGCGTGCCTCCGGAGCTCAGGGATCGCTGGCAGCATGCAGGTGACAAAATGAGTTCCTGTAGCAGCAATGACAGCACACGCGCTTGACAAAGGACTCTGTGGCCGCGTGTTGGCTGACAGACTCAGGTCAGCCAGAAGTCTTGGCTCGATGTGTCAGAAACAACCAATAAAGGAATCATCTTTAGCCTCTTTATCTCTTCCTCGGGAGAACAAGCCTCTCGGCTTTGTTACGATGCTCGTGCCCTGAGACGAGCGGTTTTCCATCCATTGCAGAGAGAAAGGGACCGTACCCAACTCCCCTCTCCCCGGCCCTGCTGGTGCATCAATTGTGGCCAGCAGGGCAAAGAGCTTTCCGCTGTGCCCGCCTTCGACCCTTCCCCCTGACCGCGTGTTAGTGAATCCTGCAAGGTCCCACGGGCCACCTCTAACCCCTCATAATCCGCATAGAATAGAATAGAATAGAATAGAATAGAATAGAATAGAATAGAATAGAATAGAATAGAATAGAATAGAATAGAATAGAATCATTTAGGCTGGAAAAGACCTTTATGATCATGGAGTCCAACTGTAAACCCACCACTGGCAAGTCCGCCCGAACCCTCTCAGAAGTACCCTGTGCTGCATGGGGAGCATACCAACCATGGGACCAGTGTTCCCTTCACAGTGGACATCCTGCCAGGGCTTGAACCTCTTTGGCCATGGCCTTCCTGGGTCTTCCTGCTTTTCTGGAACTCAGTAGAGCTCCTGGTCACCTGCAGGGCAGCCGAGTTCAATGGGCAGGCCCGAACTCCTGACTTCTCTGAGTGGCTGAGAATCAGAGAGTCATTTTGGTTGGAAGAGACCCTCAGGATTGAGTCCAACCATAAACCCAAAACTGGCACTAAACCACGTCCCTAAGGACATAATCTACACATGGGTTTGGGGGTGCAGATTTGGGGTGCAGTGTTTAGGGGTTGTAGGGTTTTGGAGGGACAGGATATTGGGGTGCAGGATTTGGGGGTGCAGGGTAGGGCAAGGAATGCTCTGACGGTGCAGAGTTTGAAGTTTCAGCACTTGGGGGTGCAGGATTTGGGGGTACAGGATTAATGGGTGCAGGGTGTTTGGGGGAAGGATTTGGGGGTGCAGGGTTTTGAAGTGCAGGGTTTAAAGGGGCAGGATACAGGGTGAACGATTTGGGGTGCACGTTTTCTGGAGGTGCAAGATTTGAGAGTGCAGGGATTTGGGGTGCCGGATTGGGGGGGGAAGGACCTGTGGGTGCAGGGTTTGTAAGTGCCTTGATTGGGGGTCAGAATTTGGGGGTGCAGGGTTTGTGTGGCAGGATTTTGGGTGCAGGGTTTTGGGGAGCAGGATCTGGGGGTGATGGATTTGGGTGACAAGGTTTGGGGGAGCAGAGTTCAGGGCTTTGGGGGATGGGTTTGGACGTACAAGATTCGGGGGAAATGGTCTGGGGGAAGGATCTGGGGGTGAGATATTTGGGGCGCAGGGTTTGGGTGGGCAGGATTTTGGGGGTGCCAGGCTTGGGAGTGCAGGATTTTTGGAGTATAGGGTTTGGGGGTACAGGCTTGGGGAGGCAGAATTTGGGGGTGCAGGTTTTGAAGGGTCAGGACTTTGGGGTGCACAGTTTGGACATCACAATTAAGGGAGCAGGATTTGAGAGAGCAGGATCTGGGGGGGCAGGGTTTGGGATGAAGGGTTTGGGGATGCAGGTTTGGGGGAGCAGGATTTGGGGGTTCAGAACCTGGGGGTGCAGGGTATTGGGGTGCAGGATTTGGGAGAGAAGGATCTGGGGGTGGAGGGACTGGGCTGAAGGGTTTGGAGGTGCCGGGTTTGTGGTTGCAGGTTTTAGGGGTACAGGGTTTGGGGGTTCAGGTCGTGGGGTGCAAGATTTCCACATTCAGATTTGTGTATGTAAGGTTTGGGGTGAGGGTTTGGGGGTGCAGGCTTCGCACATTTAGGACCTGGGGGTGCAGAATTTAGGTGTACAGGGGACTGGGGTGCCGGGTTTTGGGGTGCAGGGTTTGGAAGCGCAGGGATTTGGGCTGCAGGGTTTGGGAATTCAAGGTTTGGGGTTCCAGGATTTGGGGGTGCAGTGTTAGGGGGTGAATGTTTTGGGGGTGTATGATCTGGGGGTGAAGGATTTCAGGGTGCAGGGTTGGGAGGAAGGATTTGGGGGGCAGGGTTAGGTGGGATATGGGGCTGCAGGATTTAAGCGGGTAAGATTTTGGGGTGAAGGGGTTTGTAGTGCAAGGTTTGATAGGGCAGGGTTTTGGGGTGTAGGGTTTTGAGCTGCAGGGTTTTGGGGTGCAGGGTTTGCGGGGGTAGGTTTTGCAGGTTCAGGAACTGGGGGTGCAGGATTTTGGGGTACAGGGTTTGAGGGGTTCAGGATTCTGGGGTGTAGGATTTAAGAGGTGCAGGGGTTAGATGTGCAGGGTTTGGGGGTTCAGGATGTGGGGGTGGACGATTTGGGCGTTTAGGGTTTGGGGGTGCAGGGTGTTGGGAGAGGGATTTCGGGTTGCAAGATTTGGTGTTCTAGGGTTTTCAGGTGAAGGATTTGCGGGTGCAGGGTTTGGGGGTGTCAGATTTGAGGGTGCAAGGTTTGGGTGTTCAAGATTTAGGGCAGCAGGATCTTGGGGTGCAGGGTTTGAGGGGTGCAGGGTTTTGGGTGAGGGATTTGGGGGTTCAGGGTTAGGGGGTGCAGGGGGTTGGGGGTGCAGGGTGTTGGGGAAGGATTTGGGGGTGCAGGGTTTGGAGGTGGAGTGATTCAGGGATCAGGGTTTGGGGGGCAGAATTTTGGGTGCAGGGCTTAGGATTGCAGGATTTGTGGTAGCAAGACTGTGGGGTGCAGGGGTGAGGGTCTGGGGGTGCAGGACTCACGTGTTTAGGAACTGAGGCTGCAGGATTTGGGGGTTCAGGGTTTGAGAGTACAAGGGTTTGGAGTGTCAGGTTATGGGGTGCAAAGTTTGGAGGTGCAGGAGTTTGGGGTGCAGGGTCTAACGGTGCAAGGTATGGGCGGCAGGATGTGGGGATGCGGGATTTAGGGGTGTAGGGTTGGGGGGTGAAGGCTTTGGGGGATAGAATTTCGAGGTGAAGGGTTTCAGGTGCAGGGTCTTGGGGTGAAGGGTTTAGGGTGAAGGGTTGGGTAGGGCAGGATTTTGGGTTGCAGGGTTTGGGGATGCAGGCATTGGGGGGCAGGGTGTGGGGGTACAAAGTTTAGGGGACGGGGTTTTGGGGTGCAGGATCTTGGGGTGTACGAGTTTTGGGTGTGGGATTTGAAGGAAAATGATTTGGGGTGCAAGGTTTGGGGTGCAGGGCTTGGGGGGCAGGTTTTGCGTGTTCAGGAACTGGGGGAGCAGGATTTTGGGGTGCAGGGCTTTGGGGTGCCGGGGTTAGCCTGCAGGGTTTGGAGTGCAGAATTTTGGGGTGCAGGGGTTTGGGGGTGCAGGGTTTTGGGGTGCAGGATTCAGGGTTGAAGAGTTTGGTATTACAGGTTTTGGGGGTTCATGGCTTGGGAGGAAGGATTTTGGGTGCAGAATTTAAGGGTGCACGTTTTGAGGGTGCAGAGTTTAGGGATGAAGAATTGGGGATGCAGGGTTTTGGGGGCATTATCTGGGGGGTCAGGATTTGGGGGTGCAAGGTTTTGAGGTGCAGGTTTTGGAAGTGCAGAGTTGGGGGGCAGGATGTTCGGTGCAGGGCTTTAGGGTGCAGGACTTGGTGGTGCAGGATTTCAGGGTGCAGGCTTCGGGTGTTCAGGACCTGGGGCTGCAGTAATTTAGGGTTCATTGTGTGGGAGGACAGGATTTGGGGTGCAGGATTTGACAGTGGAGAGATTTTGGGGTGCAGGATCTGGGGGTGCAGGCTTTCAGGTGGGGAATTTGGGGGGTAGAGGGTGTTGAGGAAGGACCTAGGGGTGCAATATTTGGGCTTTAAGGGTTTAGCGGGGCAGGATCTGGAAGTGCAGAGTTTGGGGACAGGATCTGGGGGTGCAGGTTTTGGAGGGGGAAAGGTTAGACAAGGTTTGGGGCTGCAGGGATTTAGGGTGCAGGGTTTAGGGATGCAGTGTTCTGGAGGAAGGATTTGGGGTGCAGGGTGTGGGGGGGTAGGATTTGAGGTTTTAGTGTTTCAGGGTGTAAGATGTTGGTGTGCAGGATTTGGGGTGCAGGGTTTGGGGGTGCAGGGTTTGGTGGTAATGTTTAGGATGCAGGTTTTGGGATTGCATGATTTGGGGTGCAGGATTTGGGAGGGAATGCTTTGGGGTGCTGGGTTTTTGGGGGTGCAAGATTTGGGGGTGCAGGGTTGGAGGTGTAGGGTTCTTGGGTGCAGGGGTTTGGGATATAACGTTTTGGTAGGGTGTGGTTTGGGGTGCAGGATCTTGGGGTGCAGGACTTTAGGGTGCAGAATTTGGGGGTGTGCAGTTTAAGGGGCAGGATTTGGCATTGCAGGGTTCTGGGGTGCTGGGTTTGGGATGCAGTGTTTAGGGAAGAATGATATGGGGGTGCAGGGTTTAGGGTAGCAGGATCTTGGGGTGCAGGGGTTTGGGGTACAAGGTTTGGGGACAAAGGGTTCTGGGAGGCAGGGGGGGTGAAGGGTTTGGGGGTACAGGGTGTTACGGGAAGGATCTGGAGAGTCAGGAATTGGGGGTGCAATGTTTGGGTTGAATAGTTTGGGGGTGCATGGTTTTAAGGTGCACATTTTTGGGGGTGCATGATTTGAGAGTGAAGGGTGTTGGGGTGCAGGATTTGGGTTTCAGGGTTTGGGGGGGCAGGATTTTAGGGTGCAGGATTTGGGCATGAATGCTTTCGGGGTTCAGGGTGTTGGGGTGCAAGATTTGAGGGTGCGAGGTTTGGGTGTTAAGATTTAGGGGAGCAGGATCTTGGGGTGCAGGGTTTGAGGGGTGCAGGGTTTTTGGGTGAGGGATTTGGGGCTCAGGGTTTGGGGTGCAGGGTGTTGGGGAAGGATTTGGGGGTGCAGGGTTTGGAGGTGCAGTGTTTTAGGGATCAGGGTTTGGGGCGCAGAATTTTGGGTGCAGGGTTTGGGATTGCAGGATTTGGGGCAGCAAGACTGTGGGGTGCAGGGGTTTGGGGTGAAGGGTTGGGTAGGGCAGGATTTGGGGTGCAGGTTTTGGGAAGGAAGGAAGGAAGGAAGGAAGGAAGGAAGGAAGGAAGGAAGGAAGGAAGGAAGGAAGGAAGGAAGGAAGGAAGGAAGGAAGGAAGGAAGGAAGGAAGGAAGGAAGGAAGGAAGGAAGGAAGGAAGGATGGATGGATTTGGGGGTGCAGGTGTTATAGTTAGCTGCATTTTGCTTTGTAAACTGTATCCAAGATTCTCACCTTATCTTAAAAACTATGCAGGTTGTATATGAGTTTCATATTTTAGAGAACTAAAAGTTAGTACTTATCTTATCTCGAGAAGATGGGATGTGCTGAGAAGGTACATTTACTATCATCCAAGAATTTATATAATTTTGTGAAGAGTGCGCATGTGCTGTGATGAAAGGTGAAAAGTACACTAGTGATGAAGACTACTTACTTCATCCTGAAGACCCCCAAAACGACCACCAGAGGACACTGCGCATGCTTAGGATAGTTCCAAGGTGTTGCAACTGATATTGTGAAATAATTGTGTAACCTTATGAATATGCAGTATACACGTTGTAACTTTAATGAATATGTATGTAACCAAACTGTATAAATATAGCAAAGTTCAAATCAGTGGTCGAAGCCAGCTTTGGGTGCGAACCCCTGGTTTCCCAGTGCTGGAATAAAGCACCGCATATAACTACGCCCGTGGTTATGTGTCCTGATTGCTAACACAGGGTTTGAGGGTTAAAGGATTTGGGGGTGCAGGGCTCAGTTGTTCAGGACCTGGGTGTGCAGGGTTTGAGCGTTCAAGGCTTGGGGCGCATTGTTTTGGAGAACAGGATTCAGGGGTACAGAGTTTTGGGGTGCATGGTTTGTGAGAGAAGAATTGGGGGTGTACAGCGGGTTCAGGGTTTAGTGTAGCAGGATCTTGGGGTGCAGGATATGGGGATGCAGTGTTTGGGGGGGGCAGGGATTGTGGGGAAGGATCTGGGGGTGCAGGATTTTGGGGTTGAGGTTGGGGGCTTCAGGGTTTGGGCAGCAGGATCTGGGGGTGCGGGATTTAGGGATGTAGGGTTGGGGGTGAAGGCTTTGGGGGACAGGATTTCAAGGTGAAGAATTTGTGGGTGCAGGGTTCGGGGCCAGGATTTGGGGGTTTAGGATTTAGGGGTGCAGGGTTCTGGGGTGCCAGGTTTTGGGGTGCAGTGTTTTGGAGTGCAGTGTTTTGGGGTGTAGGGTATAGGGAAGGATGATATGGGGGTGCAGGGTTTAGGGTACCAGGATCTTAGGGTGCAGGGGTTTGGGGTGGAGGGCTTGGAAGGGCAGGGTTTGGGGGCGGAAAGTTTAGGGGAGTAGTGTTTGGGGTGCAGGATTTGGGGGTGAAGGAGTTTGGGGGTGCAGGTTTTGGGGTGCAGGGTTTGGGTGCAGGATTTGGGGGTAGAGGGGCTTGAAGGGGACAGGATTTGGAGGTGCAAGATTTGGTGGTCTGGGGTACTGGGGTGCAGGATTTGGGGTGCAGGGGTTTAAGGTGCAGGGTTTGGGGGTGCAGGATCTGGGGGTGCAGGGTTTGGGGGGGTCAGTTCTTGAGGTGCAGGATCTGGGGTGCAGGATTTGGGGTCTGCAGGGTTTGAGGGTTCGGGACATCGGGTTGGAGGATTTGGGGGTGCAGGACCTGGGGATGCAGAGTCTGGGAGGGGCTTTGGGGGTTCAGGGCTTTGGGGTCCAGGATCCTGTGGTGCAGGATTTGGTGCAGAGTCTGGGAGGGAAGGATCTTGGGGTGTAGGGTTTGGTCATGCAGGACATGGGGGTTCAGGGGTTAGGGCAGCAGGATCCTGGGGTGCAGGGATTTGGGGTGAAGAGTTTGGCAGGGCACGATCTGGGGGTGCAGGGTTTGGGGAGCATGATTTTAGGGTGCAGGGCTTGGGGGTGCAGGTTTTGGGGGTGCAGGGTTTCAGGGTCTGGATCTGGGGGTGCAGGGTGTTGAGGGGAGGAATTTGGAGGTGTAGTGTTTGGGGGGGCAGGTGGTCCAGGGTTTTGGGGTGCGAGTTTTCCAGTGAAGGATGTGGGGTGGCAGGACTTGGGGCTGCAGGGTTTTGGGGTGCAGGGATTTGGGGTGAAGAGTTTGGTAGGGCAGGATTTGGGGTGCAGGGTTTGCGTGTTCAGGAACTGGGGGTTTGGGAATGACAATCCTAGTGTGCAGGATGTTAGGGGTGCATGGATTGGGCGGGCAGGGATTGGGGGTGCAGGAGCTGGGAGTGTGAGATTTAGGGAAGCAGAATTTGGGGGTGAAGGGTTTGGGATTCAGGATCTGGGGTGCAGGATTTGGGGGTGCAGGGTTGGGGGAGTAGAGTTTAGGGGTGCAGGGCTTTGGGGTGGGGGCTTGGGGGTGCAAATTTTTCATCTTTAGGAACTGGGGGTGCAGGATTTGGGGAAAAATTTTCAAGCTGAAGGATTTGGGGGTGCAGGGCTGGGGCCAGAATCTGGGGGTGCAGCTTTTGGGGTTGTGGGTTTTCAACGTGCAGGTTTGGGGATGCCGGGTTTTGAAAGGCAGGGTTTGGGGGGACAAGATTTGGGGGTGGAGGATGTGGGGGTCCAGTGTTAGGGGATGGAAGAATTTAGGGTCCAGGACTTGGTCTGGAAGAGTTTGGGGTTGCAGGGTCTGGGTGTAGGGTTGGGAGGTGCAGGGTTGGAGGGACAGGATTTGGGGGTGCAGGTTTGGGAGTATAGGCTTTGGGGTCCAGGATCCTGTGGTGCAGGATTTGGTGCAGAGTTTGGGAAGGAAGGATCTGGGGGTGCAAGATTTGGGGGTTCAGGGTTTAAGGTAGCAGGATTTAGGGTGCAGCATTAGGGTGTGCAGGATTAAGAGGCGTGGGATTTGGGGGTGCAGGGTGTTGGGGGGAAGGATTTGCTGGTGCAGGTTTTAGGGTAAAGGGTTCTGGGGTGCAGGGTTTCAGGGTGGAGCATTTGGGGGTAGAGGGTTTGGGGGTGCAGGGTGTTGGGGGGAAGGATCTGTTGGTTCAAGATCTGGGGGTGCAGGATTTTGTGGTGCAGAATTGGGGTGCAGGATTTGGGGTTCAGGGTTTGGGGGTGTAGAGTTTTGGGGGCAGGATCTGGGGATGCGGGATTTAGTGGTGTAGGGTTTGGGGTGCAGAATTTTGAGGCGAAGGGTTTTGAGGGTGCAGGGTCTTGGTGTGAAGGGGTTTGGGGTGGAGGGTTGGGTAGGGCAGCATTTTGGGGTGCAGGTTTTGGAGGGGGGAGGTTTTGGAGGTGCAAGATTTGGTGGTGCAGGTTTTAAGGGTGCAATGTTAAGGGGGTGGAGGATTACATGGTGCAGGTTTTGGGGTGCAAGGATGGGGGGGCAGGGTTTTGGGGGGGCCTGATTGGGACTACAGGGTCTGGGGGTGCAGGATTTCGGGGTTCAGGGTTTAGGGCAGTAGGATCTTTGGGTGCAGGGGTTTGGGGTGTAGTGTTTGGGGCCAGGATCTGGAGGTGCAGGTGTGGGGTGCAGGATCTGGGGGTACAAGATTTGGGGTAGCAGGGGTTTGGGGAGCAGGGTTTAGGGGTCAGGCTTTAGGGGGACAGGGTTTGGGGGGCAGGGTTGGGAAGGATGATTTGGGGATGCAGGGTTTAGGGCAGCAGGATCTTGGAGTGAAGGGGGTTGGGTGAAGGGTTGGGTAGGACAGGATTTGGGGGTGCAGGTTTTTAGGGTGCAAGTTGTGGGGGGGCATTATTTTTGGTACAGGGGCTTGGGGGTGCAAAATTTAGTGGTGCAGGGTTTGTGGGTGCAGGTCTTGGGGAGGCAGAATTGGGGGTGCAGGTTTTGGGAGTTAAGGGATTTGGGTGTGCAGATTTTGGGTGTTCAGAACCTGGGGCTGCAGGATTTGGGGATGTAGGTTTTTGGGGGGCAGGGTTTGGGGTGCTGGGTTTTTGGGGAGGTTCAGGACATGGGTCTGCAGTATTTGGGGGGTGCAGGGTTAAGGGGTTTAGGATTTTGGGGTGCAGGGTTCTGGGGTGCAGAGTTAGGGAGGGCAGGGTTTGGGGAGGCAGGAGCTGAAGTGTTTGGGTGTGCAGGGTGTTAAGGTGCGGGATCTGGGGGTGCAGGGTTTGGGGGTGCAGTGTTCTGGGGGTGTAGGCTACTGGGGTGCAGGATTTGGGGTTGTAGGAGGCAGGATCTGGGGCGCAGCTTTTGAAGTTGCAGGTTTTGGGGGTGCAGGATCTGGAGAGTCAGGATTTGGGGGTGCACGGTTTAGGGTGCACATGTTTTGGGCGTGCATGATTTGAGAGTGCAGGGCCATGGGGTGCAGGATTTGGGGGTGCAGGATCTGGAGAGTCAGGATTTGGGGGTGCACGGTTTAGGGTGCACATGTTTTGGGCATGCATGATTTGAGAGTGCAGGGCCATGGGGTGCAGGATTTGGGGGTGCAGGGTCTTGGGGTCAGGATTTGGGGGTGCAGGGTTTTGGGGAGAAGGATTCGGGGTGCAGCATTTTGAAGTGCAGGGTTTGGACAGGGGAGGTTTTGGGGTTGCAAGATTTGGTGGTGCAGGTTTTGGGGTGCAGTGCTAAGGGGGTGGAGGATTAGAGGTGCAGGATTTGGGGGTGCAGGGTTGGGGCTGCAGGGTTTTGGGGGCCTGACTTGGGGGTACAAGGTCTGGGGGTGCAAGATCCTGGAGTTCAGGATTTGGGGGTTCAATATTTGGGTCTGCAGGGTATGGGAGGGAAGGATCTGGGGCTTCGGGATTTGGGGATGCACTGTTTGAGGGTACAGGGTTTAGAAGTCAGGTCTAAGAGTGGAGGGTTTGGGGGTGCAGGGTTTGCGGGTGCAGGTTTCATGAGTTCAGGAACTAGGGGTGAAGGAATTAAGGGTGCAGGGTTTGGGAGTGAAGGATTTGAGGGTGCAGAGTTTGGGGGAAGGATTTGGGGGTGAGAGATTTGAGGTGCAGCACTTGGGGGTGCAGAGTTTTGGGAGGCAAGGATCTGGGGGTGTAGGATTTGGGGGTTCAGTGTTGAAGGTAGTACAATCTTGGGGTGCAGGGGTTTGCAGTGAAAGGTTTGGTAGGGCAGGATTTGGGGTGCAGGATTCTGGGGTGCTGGGTTTTGGGGTACAGGATTTGGTGTTGCAGGGATGGGGTTGAAGGGCTTGGGTTTCCAGGACTTTGAGGTGCAGAACTTGGAGGTGCAAGGTTTGGGGTGAATTCTTTTGGGGTGCAGGGTTCGTGTGTTCAGGGTTAGGGGTGCAGGATTTGAGGGTGCAGGGCTTTTTGTGCAGAGTTTGGGAGTTCAGGGTTTGGGGTGCAAGGTTTTTGGCAGGAGGATCTGAGGGTGCAGGATCTGGGGCTGCAGTGTTTCCAGCGCAGGTTTTGGGGGGACTTGATTTTGGGGTGCTCACTTTGGGGCTGCAGGATCTGGGGGGCAGGATTTGGGGGTTCAGGGTTGAGGGTAACAGGAATTTGGGGTGCAGGGGCTTGGGGTGATGAGTATGGTAGGGCAGGATTTGGGGGGCCAGGATTTGGGAAGGAAGGAAAGGAAAGAAGGAAAGAAGGAAAGAAGGAAAGAAGAAGGAAAGGGAGCGTCTGGGAGTGCAGGATTTGGGGGTGCAGGGTTTAGGGGTGCAGGATCTGGGGGTGTGGGGGTTTGGGTGAAGAGCTTGGTAGGGCAGGATTTTGGGGGGCAGGATTTGGGGGGGGCAGGGCTTTTGGGGTGCAGGGTTTGAGTATGGCGTGTGGGGAGGCAGGATTGGGGGGGCTGCATTTGGGGTACAGGATTTGAGGGTATAGTGTATAGTGTATAGCAGGATTTGGGGCTTCAGGAAATGGGGTTGAAGGATTTGGGGGTGCAGTGTTTTGAAGTGCAGGATTTGGGTGGCAGGATCTGGGGGTGCAGGATTTGTGTTTCAGGGTTTAGGGGTGCAGGATCTGGAGGTGCAGGGTGTTTGGGTGAAGGGCTTGGTAGGGCAGGATTTCGGGGTGAAGGATTTGGGGTGCAGGGTTTGGGGGGTGCAGGTTTGAGGGTTAAAAGATTTGGGGGCGCAGGGTTCAGCTGTTCAGGACCTGGGTGTGCAGGGTTTGCACATTCAAGGTTTGGGGTGCATTGTTTTGGGGGTGCTGGGGTTGGCCTGCAGGGTTTGGGGTGCTGGGTTTTGGGGTGCAGGATTTGGGTGTGCAGGGTTGGGGGTTGGGGAGAAGGATTTTAGGGTGCAGGATTTTAGGGTGAAGGTTTGGTAGGGCTGAGTTTGGAGGGAACAGGATTTCAGGGGTGCAGGATCTGAGGGTTGACGGCCTTGGGGGCCTTGGGGATGAAGGATTTGGGAGTGCAGGGTTTGGGGGTGCAGATTTGGGGTGCAGTGTTTAGGGGGTGTAGGGTTTTGGAGGAGCAGGATATTGGGCTGCAGGATTTAGAGGAGCCGACTTTTGATCAGGATTGGGAGGGATTCTGTTACAGGATTTGGGGGTGCAGTGTTCGTGTGTTCAGGACCTCGGGATGCAGGATTTTGGGGTGCAAGATTTGGTGGTTCAGGATTATGGGGTGCCAGTTTTTGAGGTGAAGGTTTGGGGGCGCAGGGTTCTGGGGTGCAGAGTGTGGGGCTGCAGGGTTTGGGGCAGCAGGATCTGGGGGTGCAGAGTTGGGGGTGCATTGTTTTTTGGGGGAGGATTTGGGTTACAGGGTTTAGGGTTTAGGATCTGGAGGTGCAGAGTTCTGGGGTGCAGGGTGTTGGGTGCAGGATCTGGGGGTGCAGGATTTGGGGTTGCAGGGTGTTGGGGGTTTAGGGTAGAAGGATCTTGGGGTGCAGGGCTGAAGGGTTTGGTAGGGCCAGACTTGGGGGTACAGGGCTTTGGGGTGAGGGGTTGGGGGTGTCAGGTTGCGGGGGGGAAGGATCTGGCAGTACAGGTTTTGGGGTGCGTGGTTTTAGGATGCAACTTGTGGTGGGCCGGGTTTTGGGGTGCAGAGTTTTGGGAGAGAGGATTAGGGGAGCAGGATTTTGGGGTGCAAGGTGTAGCGGTGCAGTGTATTGGGGGTGCAGGGTATGGGGACGCAGAATTGGGGGTGCAGGGTTTGGGATTGCAGGATATTGGGGGAAGGATCTGGGAGTACAAGGTTTGGGGTAGCAGGGGTTTGGGGGGCAGGGTTTAGGGGTCAGGCTTTAGGGGGACAGGGTTTGGGGGGGCAGGGTTGGGAGGGATGATTTGGGGGTGCGGGGTTTAGGGCAGCAGGATCTTGGGGTGAAGGGGGGTTGGGGTGAAGGGTTGGGTAGGACAGGATTTGGGGGTGCAGGTTTGGAGGGGTCAGGTCTTTGGGGTACACAGTTGGGACAGCCCAATTGGGGGTGCAGGATTTGGGAGAGAAGGATCTGGGGGGGCAGGGTTTGGGCTGAAGGGTTTGGTAGGGCAGGGTTTCGGGGAGCAGGATTTGGGGCTCAGAAACTGGGGGGGGGCATGGTATTGGGGTGCAGGATCTAGAAGGGCAGGGTTTGGGGATGCAGGATCTTGGGGTGTACGAGTTTTGCATGTAGAATTTGAAGGAAAATTATTTGGGGGTGCACGGTTTTGGGGCTGCTGGTTTTGGAGATTTAGGATGTGGGGGTGGAGGATTAGGGGGAGCAGGTTTTGGGGTGCAAGGTTTAGTGGTGCATGGTTTGGGGTGCAGGTTTTGGGGAGGCAGGGTTAGGTTTAGGGTTCGGTGGGGGCAGAATTTTGGGGTGCACAATTTGGACAGCTAAGTTTGGGGTGCACGGCTTGGGAATTCAGGGTTTGGGGGTGCAGAGTTGTGGGGAGCAGGGTTTGGGGGTTCATGACGTGGGGATGGAGGAATTGGGGGTGCAGGGTTTGCTGGGGAAGGGTTTGGGGGTGCCTGGCACAGGGTTACAGGATTTGGGGATCAAGGGTTTGGAGGTGCAGGGGTTTGGGGGGGCAGGATATAGGGTTGCAGGATTTGAGGGTGCAGGGTTGTGGAGTGCAGAGATTTAGGGGTGCAAGATCTGGGCTTGTACGGTTTTGGGGTGCAGGTTTTGGGGAGGGAGGATTTGGGGTGCAGAGGTTGGAGGTGCCAGGTTTGTGGTTGCAGGTTTTAGGGGTACAGGGTTTGGGGGTTCAGGTCATGGAGGTGGAGTTTTTGGGAGTGCAGGGTTGGGGAGAAGGATTTTGGGGATGCATGATTTTAGGGTACAGGATTTGGGCATGAATGCTTTCAGGATGCAGGTTTTGGGAGTGCAAGATTTGAGGGTGCAAGGTTTGGTTTTTCAAGATTTAGGGCAGCAGGATCTTGGGGTGCAGGGTTTTTGATGAGGTATTTGGGGTTAAGGGTTGGGGGTGCAGGGTTTGGGCGTGCAGGGTGTTGGGGAAGGATTTGGGGGTGCAGGGTTTGGAGGTGGAATGTTTCAGGGATCAGGGTTTGGGGGCAGAATTTTGGGTGCAGGGTTTGGGATTGCAGGATTTGGGACAGCAAGACTGTGGGGTGCAGGGGATTGGGGTGAAGGGTTGGGTAGGGCAGGATTTGGGGTGCAGGTTTGGGGAAGGAAGGAAGGAAGGAAGGAAGGAAGGAAGGAAGGAAGGAAGGAAGGAAGGAAGGAAGGAAGGAAGGAAGGAAGGAAGGAAGGAAGGATCTGGGGGTGCAGGATTTAGGGGTTCAGTGTTTGTGTGTGCAGGGTTTGGGGCCACGATTTGGGGGTGCAGATTTGGGGTTGCAGGGTTCTGGATTGCCAGGTTTGGGGTGCAGTGTTTTGGAGTGCAGGGTTTAGGGAAGGATGTTATGGGGGTGTAGAGTTTAGGGCAGCAGGATCTTGGAGTGAAGGGGGTTGGGTGAAGGGTTGGGTAGGACAGGATTTGGGGGTGGAAAGTTTAGGGGGGTAGGGCTTGGGGTGCAGGATTTTGGGGGTGCAGAGGTTTGGGGATGCAGGGTTATGGGGTGCAAGGTTTGGAAGTCCAGGATATGGGGCTGGAAGATTTGGGGGTGCAGGGTCCTGGGGTGCAGAGTGTGGGGCTGCAGCGTTTGGGGCAGCAGGATCTGGGGGTGCAGAGTTGGGGCGTGCATTGTTTTTTGGGGGAGGATTTAGGGTGCAGGGTTTTAGGGTTTAGGATCTGGAGGTGCAGAGTTCTGGGGTGCAGGGTCTTGGGTTCAGGATCTGGGGGTACAGGATTTATGGGTGCAGGGTGTTGGGGTTTAGGGTAGGTGGATCTTGGGATGCAGGTGTTTGGGGTGGAGGGCTTGGTAGGGCCGGATTTGGGGATGCAGGGCTTTAGGGTGAGGCTTTGGGGGTGCGGGTGTCATGTCTTTAGGAACTGGGGGTGCAGGGTGTGGACTTTTGAGTGCAAGATTTGAGTGTTCAGGACCTGGGGGTGCAGCATTTGGGGGTGCAGGATTTGGGGTTGTAGGAGGCAGGATCTGGGGCGCAGCTTTTGAAGTTGCAGGTTTTGGGGGTGCAGGATCTGGAGAGTCAGGATTTGGGGGTGCATGGTTTAGGGTGCACATGTTTTGGGCGTGCATGATTTGAGAGTGCAGGGCCATGGGGTGCAGGATTTGGGGGTCAGGATTTGGGGGTGCAGGGTGTTGGGAGAAGGATTCGGGGTGCAGCATTTTGAAGTGCAGGGTTTGGACGGGGGAGGTTTTGGGGTTGCAAGATATGGTGGTGCATGTTCTGGGCTTGCAGTGTTAAGGTGGTGAAGGATTAGAGGTGCAGGATTTGGGGGTGCAGGGTTGGGGCTGCAGGGTTTTGGGGGCCTGATTTGGGGGTACAGGACCTGGGAGTGCAAGATCCTGGAGTTCAGGATTTGGGGGTTCAGATTTGGGGCTGCAGGGTATGGGAGGGAAAGATCTGGGGCTTCAGGGTTTGGGGGTGCAGGGGTTTGGGGTGCAGGTTACATGATTTCAGGAATTGGGGGTGCAGGAATAAAGGCTGCAGAGCTTGGAGGAAGAATTTGGGGGTGCAGGGTTTTGAGGTACAGGATTTGGTGTTGCAGGGATGGGGTTGAAGGGCTTGGGTTTCCAGGACTTTGATGGGCAGGATTTGGAGGTGCAAGGTTTGGGAGTGAATTCTTGGGGGTGCAGTGTTTCATAGTTCAGGATTTGGTGGGGGGAAATTTAAGGTTGCAGAATGTGGGGTGCAGAGCATTGGGGCACAGGATTTGGGGGTGCAGGGTTTCAGGGTTCAGGATTTGGAGGTGTAGAGTTTTGGGGTGCAGGGTTTGGGGGTGAACGATTTGAGGGTGCAGGGTGGTGGGGGGAAGGATTTGGGGGTGAGAGATTTGAGGTGCAGCACTTGGGGGTGCAGAGTTTTGGGCGGCAAGGATCTGGGAGTGTAGGATTCGGGGTTCAGTGTTGAGGGTAGCACAGTCCTGGGGTGCAGGGGTTTGCAGTGAAAGGTTTGGTAGGGCAGGATTTGGGGTGCAGGATTCTGGGGTGCTGGGTTTTGGGGTACAGGATTTGGTGTTGCAAGGGATGGGGTTGAAGGGCTTGGGTTTCCAGGACTTTGAGGTGCAGGATTTGGAGGTGCAAGGTTTGGGAGTGAATTCTTTTGGGGTGCAGGGTTTGGGTGTTAAGGACCTGGGGGTGCTGCGTTTGGGGGTGCAAGGTTTTGGGGTGCAAGGTTTGGGTGTTCAGGACCTGGGGGTCCTGCGTTTGGGGGTGCAGGGCTTTGGGGTTCAGGGTTTGGGGAGGCAAATTATGGGCGTCCTGGGTTTTAGGAGGGCAGGATTTAAAGGTGCAGGATTTGGGGGTGCAGGGTTTGGGGATTCAGGACCTGGGGGTGCAGGTTTCAGGGTGTGAGGTTTAGGGGTGCATTATTAGAGGGTGGAAGATTAGGGGGTGCAGGGTTGGGTGGTGAGGATCTGGGGTGCACATTTTGGACGTTAAGGACGTGGGGGTGGGGGACTTGGGCGTTCAGGGATTGGGAGTGCACGGTTTGGGGGGGGTAGAGTGCAAGCTGGAGGGGCAGGATTTGGGGGTGCAGGGTTTGGGGGCAGGGTTTAGGGGTGCAGGGTTTAGGATGGAAGGATTTGGGTATGCAGGGTTTGGGGGCTGCAGGGTTTGGGGGTTCAGGATTTGGGAGGGCAGCATTAGGGGGTGCAAGATTTCGGTTGTAGGGTTTAGGGGTGCAAATTTTGGTAGGGCCGAAATTGGGGGTGCAGGATTTGGGGTGCAGGGCTTGGTGCTGCAGGATTTTGTGTTGCAGGGTTTTGGGGTGAAGCGCTAATAGGGATGCAGAACCTAGGGTGCAGGATTTGGGGGTGCAGGGTTTGGGAAGACAGGACCTCCGGGTGCGGGATTAGGGTGAGGGTTTGGGGGTGCAGGTTTCATGTGTTCACGAACTGGGGATGCAGGATTTGGGGGCGCAGGGTCTAAGGGGCAGGATTTGGGGTTTGAGGGTTCTGGGGTGCAGGGTTTGGGGGTGCGGGGTTTGGGAAGAGTATTTTGGGGTGCAGGAGTTCTGGTGCCGTGTTTGGGGGGCAGGTTGGGTGATCACTGCTGATCTGCACACACTTGCTCTCTCTGGTATTCACCTTCACTCTCGCTCCTCCATCTCCCCACTGTTCTCTCCACCTTCTCTCTTTCCGTTTCCACCGCACTCTTGACACAGACCTGACCCACGGAGAATGTTCCAGAACACGCTGATCCAAACCCCGGGGTGACCTTCAGGCTCCATGACAATGTGAAAATGGAGTGTGCGACGGAATCCGAGAACCATTCTGGTTGGCAAACACCTCGGAGATGCTGAGTCCAAGCACAACCCCCGGCCCTGCCCCACGTCCCTCAGGAGCTCAGCGGAAACCCCTCAGGGATGGCGACTCCAGCCCTGCCCTGGGCAGCCCGTTCAGTGCCCCACAGCCCTTGCTGGGAGCAACAGTTTCCAGGCTCCAGTCAGAACCTCACCTGGTACCCCTGGGGCCGTTTCCTCTCCTCCTGTCGCTCGTTCCCGGGCACAGTCACAGAACCCCGCCCTCTGGCCGCTCTGTGGGGCGGCTCCTGTCCGGCCGCTCCCCGCGCTCCGCCCTGTCTCTCGCCCGAAGGCTCAGGCGGGAACGGCCGCTGCGTCCCGGCCGGCCAATCGCAGCTCGCCGCCTCCGCCCCGCGCGCCGCCGGCCGTTGGCCCCGCCCCTCACCCCCTCACCCCCTCAGGGAGGAGCCTCACAGAGTTAGTGCTGAATCCTGAGCTCCTGGCGCCACTCGGGGGGGCTCCAGGGGACACCCCCCAAAAGGTGATGGACCCTGCCCTGGTGGGCAGAGGGAGAAGACCTGAGACAGCCCCTGCCCTGTCGCTGGCGGGCACACGTAGGGCACCGAAAAGATGACGAGGCTTGGAAGCGACTTCCATTCGGCGCCACGGGCATCCTAGGGAAGATATGCAGGCTAAACCTCAGAAGGGTACAGCCACCTAGGAGAACTTAGCTGAAACAAACATCACTAAAAGAGAACCGGTCTAGTTTTTAACTAAACCAGGGCACCCCCAAATTGTGTATTTGGCCATAAAAAATGGGCCCAAAAATGCTTTTTCCCAAAAAAATTGGGTTCCCTGCAAAACTGAGTGTTTTCCCCCCAAAAATGGACCTCAAGTATTGGGTTTTTTTCCCCCAAAAAATGTGTTCCCTCCAAAAAATGGGTCTTGTTCCCTCCAGAATGGGTACTACCCCACAAAAAATGGGGCTAAAAATGGGTGTTTCATTCCAAAAATGTGTCCAAAAAATGGTGTTTACCCACAAAATGTGGGCCCAAAAGTTGTTTTTCCCCCCCTAAAAAAATGAGTGCACCAAAAAATGTGTGCACCCTCCGAAAATGGGTCCAAAAACGGGTGTTTCTCCCCAAATATGGCCCTAAAATTGGGGGTTTCCCCCAAAAAATGCACTTGTTTCTAATAAAAAAATGTGTTTCCCCCCCAAAAATAGGTCCTACCCCACAAAAATGGATCAAAAAATGAGTGTTTCCCTGAAAAAGTTATAAATTTTTTTGCAAGATTTGCCAAGTTTGGGCAAAATTATCAATTTTCTTGTCAAGATTTGTAGATTTTGGGGCAAAATTGCAAAGGTTTTGGGCAAGATTTGCAATTGGGGGGGTGGGGGAATTAGTATTTTGAGGCACGATTTGCGCATTTTTTTGGTTAAATTACAGATTTATTTGCAGGGTTTTGGAAGATTTGCAATTTCTTTTTGGCAAAACTACTCAGTTTTGGGGCATTATTGTGCAAGATCATGAGCTCCTGTGCTTCCCCCTGCTGGTACTCATACCCCCCATGCCCCAGAATCTTTCCTGGGTCTCCCCCATTCCTCTTTACCTCCCCAAACCCCCGCCAGCTCCATTTCCCTCTGCAGGACTTTGCTCCTGCCCCTGCTCAATCACCTCTATCCCCACCAAGCACCTTCAGCTCGGCTCTCGTCCCTGCGTGCTCACTCCCACCCTGTGTGACACCCCCTGCACCATCCCATCCCTTTCCCCCTCCCCATATACACCTGGATCCTCTCTGGACCCGTCTCCAAGACCCTCCCTGGGTTTCTGTGCCCCCTGCTCTGCTCCAAGCTCCTCTGGGGCCGCCCAGACCCCTCTGTCCCTTCCTCTGCTCCCCGTGCAGCAGAGCGGCCTGCGAGAGCTCGGGCAGGATGTGCTCCCCATGTCCCCCATGGATGGGACCCTGCCCCACGGTCTCACAGCGCAGAGAGCCTGGAAAGAGGCTTTGCTTCCATGCGCTCCGGGTCGCCCTTGGCATGGCTGGGCTGGGACAAGCTCCAGCCGCCTCCTTCCCCAGGTAAGCTGGAGCTGGTCACATCGCTGTGCAGGTTCTGGCAGTCGTTCTCCTTGCTGGTGTTCTTCAGATGATCTGAATCCCAGAGCACAAAATCTTTCTGATTGATATTTCTCCCAAACAGACACCAGTGTCAGAGCCAGCGGTCAGAGCTCCGCAGTGAGAGCTGTGCTGTCCCCACGCTGTCCTTTGTCCCTGCATGAGCAGTGAAAGCCTGGCAACTGTGTGGGGGTGTTATTTTTCTCTGCTAAAGTGGCTGAAGCATTTCAAAGGGTTTCCCCGGGTGTGCTTGGCAGAGAGCTAAAGCCAGGCGCCTTTCCCTGGTCTCTGCATCACCCAAGACACTTCAGTTTTGCTTTTCCACCAAGCTGAGCGGTGCGGTCGATGCGCTGGAGGGAAGGGGTGGCATCCAGAGGGACCTGGACAGGCTGGGGGGTCCATGTGAACCTCATGAAATTCAACCAGGCCAAGTGCAAGGTCCTGCACCTGGGTCAGGGCAACCCCAGTACCAGCACAGACTGGGGGTGGATGGATGGATGGATGGATGGATGGATGGATGGATGGATGGATGGATAGCAACCCTGTGGAGAAGGGCTGGTGGGTGACAAAAGGGACATAAGCTGGCAATGTGCACTTGCAGCCCAGAGAGCCAAGTGTCTCCTGGGGCACATCACCAGCAGGTCGAGAGGGGCTGCTCCCCCTCTGCTCTGCTCTCCTGGGGCCCCCAGTGAACCGGGTCCAGCTCTGGGTTGTCCATCACAAGACAGACATGGACTCCAGGGGCTCTGTCCCTCTGTCACCAGCGCTGCCTCAGTCCCACCCTGCTCCCTCCAGCATTTTAGAATGATGCCACAACCCAACCTGTGGCTGGTGATGCCAACCCAGGCGATGTGTGGGTCAAAAATCACCATCACATATATTAACCCCCCTAAAACCAACATGGAAATGGCAAATGTTTGTGCCTCCTTGTGTGGAAGCAGCTCTGGCTGCCTCATCCTGCATCCCACCCTTGCAGCTCCAGGACAGAGTCCACACTGGTGGCCCTGCCTGCATCTCCCATCCCAGAACAGCCAAAGGAGCCGCTTGTTTTGGCCTCCAACTGGCTGATTTAGCCTGGTTCCCTTTCTCCATGAAGGATAAAACCCGGTGCTGAGGCTCCGGTGTCAGTCCCAGCCCGTGCCTACCCTTCGTTGCATTTCATTTCATCTGATTTTGATCACATCCTTGAAAACAAAAAACCTCCAACCCACTCAATCTCAGCCCTCCCAGAGCAGAGATATTTCCGCGTGGTGAACGCTCCCATGCAAATTCTCCCGTGTCCTATTTTAGGTTTCTCACCGGCTGCAGACAACTGCGCTGGAGCTCCTGTCAAGCCTTTGGCAGTGGTTGTTGTGGAAGGAATAAGGGTTTCTCAGGACAGAAGAGGAAATCTCTCCTTTCCTTCCCTGGGCTGTGCCACCCCCCACTTGCCACCTAAAGAAACCCCAATGGCATCAGCCATTTCCCTCCCCTGCATTATCCTTTATATTATTAATATTAGAGAGCACCGTGCAACCTTTCTTTTTCCAGCATTTGGAGACATGTGTGCTACCCCGGGCAGTGGTGGAATCACCATCCCTGAAGGGGTTTAAAAGGTGTTTACACAAGGTTCTCAGGGATATGGGTCAGTGCCAGAGGTGGGTTATGGTTGGGCTCCATGATCTTGAGGGTGTTTTCCAACCAAAATGATTAAGGAGTTTTTAGGGTTTATCCCAAATGATGGGAACCCCTGGTTCCAACTCTGCTCTTTTTTAAATACCTTTTAGAGGCTGAAGAGGAAGGAGACACAACACCTCAGCATATGGAGGGTCTTCCCCAAAGCTTCCCAGTGTCCCTTCTGTCTCCTCTGCACATCAGGGCAGGGCACAAGGGACAAAGTACCACCAGCACGCTCTGAAAGGTCATCATTCTACCAGCTGAAACCTGATTCTGGGTGAAGATGTCCCTGCTCATGGCAGAGGTTGGACTGGATGAGCTTTGAAGGTCCCTTCCAACCCAGACTGTTCTGTGAGTCTGATTCTGTGATTCTGTGATTTTCTTCTCAGTGACCTTCAGGCTGTCAGAATACCTGGAACTGGGACATTCCCAGTTGTTGACCAACAGACTCTGGATCTTGGATTCGGTGATGTCACTGCTGAGAGGTGGGTTTCTTGGTTACCTGAGGCTTTGGCAGATGTTTGTGGACACACACCGGCCCAGTGGTGCACCCAGAGCCGTCTGGGGGACAGAGGTCCCAGGAAGTTGCTGGCTCCACAGGATCAAGGCGGGAAAGCCAGCCTGCCCCCGGCTTTCCTCTGGCCAGGAACGCCGTCCCCACCCGAGCCCCATCCCCATCTCTGCGAGGAGAACAGCTGGATGAGGGCCAGGGGCCATGGGGCTGCCCCAAACCCAGGTGAGTGCTCCTCAGGGTTTGACCGCCATGCGTCCCGGGTGACAGAAGTGACCTAGGACCCCCCTATTGCAGGTTGACCACAGGTTTGGGAGGAATGAAAAAGATCTGCTTTATTAAACCCGCTGAGAAAGGGGTACAAAGGGGTGGCGGGGGAATGCAGAGCCAAATGGATGGTCTGGGCCATCCAAAACACAAGGGGTAGTGGGGGCATCCGAAGCACAAGGGGTGGTCTGGGGCATCCAAAGCTCTCATGGAGCGACTGCTACTTCTTCTTGCTGGCTTTCTTCTTGCTTTCTATCAGCTGCTGCCCCTCCCTCTTGATGTCTTCCCGCGTGGGGACGTGCTCGTCATCTTCATCATCAGAATCAGAGGATTCTGGAGGAGGGAACAGAGAGAAATGGGCTGGGGAGAGTCTGCAGGGCCACCTCCGCTGTGCCGGTGTCACCAGGGAGAGCCAGCACGTTTTGGAGGGCTGTTGGCATCACAGTGAGCTTTCCTGCCAAGCCCTGGCTCCTCCTGCCCAGCATCCGAGGGTGACCTGCAGGGCCTGGCAATGCCGCTGCTGTGGCCCATCTCCAGCTGCTGGGGCTTCCCAGAAAGGTCTGGAGCCACGCTGTGCTGAACGCAGCTCCAGCTTCATTCAAAAGAGGTGGCAAGCTCCAAAAACTCAGTGGCTCCTCCAAGAGCATCCAATAGGAAGAGGCCACAGACACACCCGAGCACAGGGTTATTCTTCACAACCAGGTGATTTTGAAGACAAGGGTCTCCCTCCTTGCCCCATAGCATCTTTTCTTGTTCCTTCTGTGGTTCGATGCTCACCACCCCACCGGCTGCCTTCATGCTCCCACATCCCCACCTAAAAGCACCACCCATGCTCAAAGCCTTGGAGACAGCCCCAGGATCTGGAGACAACTCATGGGCTGGGCTCTGCTGGGACAGTGAGAGACAGGCGAGGATGGTCAGAAATGCCAACAGGCAGGGGCAGGGACAGTCGCCATGGGCCGTGTCCCCGCTATGCTCTCCTACCGTCATCACTGCTGTCTCTGTCCTCAAAGGAAACCATCACGTTCTGAGGATTGCTTGACATTTTTTTCTCCAGAAAATCCCTGGCCTTCACAAAAGTCTGTGAAAGACACCCTGGGTTAATTGCTGAAGGGGAGGTGGGTGTTACAACCCAAGGGATGCCCTTGATGTTCCCCTGGGGACAACACCCTGCAGTGCCCAGTGCCACCTGGAGCTGAGCTGCTCCATGGGGCCACCTCCATTCTCCTCACTTGGGATGGGCCATCAGGGGAGCCTGGTGCGGGTCCCCGAAGACCCCAGCAGGGATGGACACCCCACGTACCTCTTTGCTCTCATTGGGGATGTGACTGTCAGGGGCAGGTGGGCCACCCGCTGTGCCAGGTACTGCAGCTTCTGCCCCGAGCACTGGAGCTTCTCCTCCACCCCCCGGGACAGGAGAGAATCATCCTGGAGACAGAGAGAACCACCTTGGTGGGCAAAATTAGCCACTTGGGGTGACGGTGGCTGCACCCAGTGTCACCGCGCTGTGTCACTGCACCACCCAGCGTTGGGTGGGTACCTGGCCGGGCACGGCGATGCTGTGCAGACGGAAGATGAGGTTGTCGATGTAATTTTCAAACTCGAGGAGGAGCTCCTGGTTCCTGAGCACCTGGGCTCGCATCCGGTCCCGCCGGGCCTCTTCTGACTGCAGTTTCGCCCTGAGCTCCTTCTCCAGCATCCTGCAGCCAACCACAGTCACATCCATACAACTGCACAGCGGTGCAGAGACACCACAAATCCATTGCAAAAGCTGCTCAGGTTGCAACCCACCACCCCCCCTGCTGTGAGCGGGGACATCTTCACCAGCTCAGGTTGCTCAGAGCCCCGTCCAGCCTGGCCTGGGATGTCTCCAGGGATGGGGCATCCACCTCTGGCCAACCTGGGACAGGCTCTCGTCACCCTAATCGTAACAAGCGATAAGGCAAACAGAAATGGCCTCAAGTTGCACCAGGGGAGGGTGAGGTCAGATCTGGGGAACAATTTCTTCCCCAAAGGGCTGTGGGGCATTGGAACAGGCTGCCCAGGGCAGTGCTGGAGTCACCATCCCTGGAGGGCTGGACAGACGGAGATGAGGTTCTCAGGGACATGGGTTAGTGCCAGGGGTGGGTTAATGGTTGGACTCAGTGATCTTGAGGGTCTTTTCCAACCAAAATGAGTCTGTGATTCTATGACAGGGCTGTCCCAAGGCCAGCAGCACCTGCTTTTGTTGGGGGCCTGGTGAAACTTGAGCTCAGCCTTCTGCAGCTCCAGATGTCTCAGCATCTTCTCCAGCTCCTTCTTCTTCTCCTTGCTCTCCTTGATGTAATTCTCCAGGTACGCCAAGGACTTGTGCTGTGCCAGGAGCTTGCTGGGGATGTCCTAACCAGGGGACAGCATGAGAAATCAGCCCACAGTGCTCATGCCGGGTGCAGGATCTGGCCTGTGGCCTCAGAGGGGTTTCTGCACCAGGGACCACTGCGGGCTCAAGGCATGGAGAAACACAGCTCCTCCCTGCCCACACAAGAGCGGCTCTGGGGGCTCCAGGCCCACAGGAGAGCTGAGAATCCCTCCAGAAAACAAAGCGAGCAGAGAGGTCTCGGCTCGCTGTGGCTACGAGCAGCCTCAGGTTTTTGGGGAGATGGGTTGTTCCGTTACCCAGAGGCGGGAGCACTGCACCGCAGCCTTGGCCGCCTCCATCGTCTCGCTTATCCCGGCCTCGAGGTCCGTCTGGGACTCGGCGGCCTCCAGTTGGTGGCTGAGGTGGGAGAAAAGCGGCAGAGAGGGATGCCCGGAGCTGCCCCCGCGTCCCACCCCTCTGCACCCGCCAAGCACTCACCCGCCAGTGGGTCCTGTATTTTATATCCTGTTTGCTAGAAGTAGAGGTGGAAAAAACCCACGCATAAGGTTGACAAAAGGTCAACAGGAATGGCTTGCCTTTTGTTAGGTGAGTCTAAGCAGCTAAGGAATATATCAAAGGTTGACCCTTCATTACCTAAAATCTCCCCAGAAGTTCTATAGTGTCTATTGAGAAGGTGGGTTTTGATTAATTCTATAGTGAGAGCAGGGGTTTAAAATACTTGTTACCAGCAATCTCGCCTCTGTAGGCCGAAGACTCTTTGTTGGTTTTTGTTTGTGTGTTTGTTTTACACTGTTAATGCACATGTGGCACAGTCAATGCAGCAGGTTCATTGTCTCCTCTCACGCTCTGCTATCTCCAGTGTTTTCTCACTTCGTTACACTGTAAGTTCACCTTGAGGTTAAAGTTGTTTGCTCGTCCCAACATACGTTAACAAGGGAAACAAGCCAGAGGCCTGGGAGAGCCAATTTTTTTCCCTTTGTCATAGCTCAGGAAATAAAAAAAGAAATAAAGAAGCATTTAGATATAGATATAGATATAGATAGATAGATATAGATAGATAGATACATAGATATAGAGATCTATAATTTGATGGAGCCACAAACACATCAGAATTGTTTCTAGGGCAGTCAGGGTGAATGAGAGCTTCTGTAAACAGTGAGACTGCTGCCAGCAGATCGAGGGAGGTCATCGTTCCCCATCCTCAGCACTGGTGAACGAAGCCGCTCCTGAAGCACTGCGGCTCGTTCTTGCATTTTCTCATCTGGCTCCAAGCTTAAAGCAGAAAGTGGTGTTTCCTACTGTGCTTCAGGGGAGAAGTTTCCATCTTGCTAAAAATGAAGCTCGAGACGCCCTTGCCTGGGGATAACATTCCCCACAGGCCAAAACACTGAAATTGCAAAACTTCTGTGCAGCCGCCACAGAAGGGACCTTCCCACTGTTCTGAAAGCTGGGAGGGGAGGAGGCCACCAGGCAGGAGAAGTGGCCTGGAAGATGTGCATGGAGGGCCGGAGATGGGGGTCAGCCAGCACCAGCGCAGTGAGGAGCGGCTCTTGATCATGGGCAAAAAACAGATCAAAACAACCAAACCAAGAGGGCAATCTCAATTTCTGAAAGGGTCCCAAATCCTAAAAGGGCAAATTCAGTGGAAGATGCACATTGGGGTACTGGAGAAAACACACACCAGAGGTTTTGGTAGTTTCCCGCCCTCTATATGACCTGCTTTGGAAAAGCAGGAGATGGGATTGGACCTCGCAGCATAAGAGCCCCTTAATGTTCTGAAAGGTGAGCTTAAAATGTGCCAGAAGCTGGGCCCGCTGCAGCCACCGGATCTGTCAGGGGTGGGATGGGGGTTCACAGAGCGTCCTTCCTCTTGTGGTCTGTTCCAAAAGGGACCACAGGGCTGGCCAGGCCCTCATTGTTTTACCAAACAGCTCGAGTGGTGCATGAGCGGTTCACTGTTGTACCACCCCTGAGGATATTCACCGTGACAACAGAACACACTTTACGGCTGCGGTGCTGCAAGACTGGGCTCAAGGGGAAGGTATTGAGTGGGTTTTCCACACAGCATATTGCCCCCAAGCCAACAGGATCACTGAGCGGACTAATGGTGTGATTAAAAAGCACACTGGTATCTTGTGACCCAGTTGGGACACACAGCTAAACAAGCTCTACTCATTGTCAATAATTGCTGGAGGAGCTATGGGAGCCCCCAAATCAAAGCATTTTCCCCCAAGAGACCACCAATAGACAAGGATCCTATAGCAAACAATGGAAAGGATTTTTGGGGTGCTTTCACAACAGGTGCTTCTATGCAAACGTGGAGCGTACCCAGGCAACAGCCTGGCCTGGGTGCTTCTCCTGGTGACCGACCCATGCCCAGGGGAGGGGTCAGGAGCCTGCTGAACATCTGTCCCGTGCGACAGGGCCTGACCCCAACAGCAGCCCACTCTGCTCATGCCCCTGGGCTGGCAGACAGGGCCCCTGGCCAATGAAACACCTCGGCTGAGAGAAGCTTCTAGCACTCCTGACCAGAGCTCAGATCCAACCAGGGGACAAGTGGAGCCCACCAGAGCCCCATGTTGCATTGGTCTTCCTTGCTGTAATGGTTCTGCTGTGGAAGAGCCTCCTTGTTAGATCCAGGGTGTTGCACAAAGAAATATCATTAAGGACTGAGGCATCCCGGCCCTATTGCTGAGGGATCCTCTGGGTACCCTTGAGAGCCCTCACTTTTTTGAGAGGGAAGATGCACATTTCCAATCATCATCCCAGAGTTTTCGGTTCCCTTGCATCTGAATTGGAAACGGAACTCCTAACCGGTGTCCAAATCTGTGTTTTACAATGTTGTGGGAGTGCTGAATAGTTTTGGATAAACCCCATTTCTAGCTGGTTCTCTGCTAAATAGCTCTGGATATAGTGAAGTCTGGAGCTCCTCACCTGCCTAAATTGATTTTTGGGGTGCTTCCACGGCATCTAAATTGGGGTATTCGAGCAGGGTACCAAAAATGGAGAAACTCAGATGGAGGCACAGCTGTAATCCTTCCCCTCCCCGCACAAAGTGGGTGGAATAGGAACGGTTGGGTCCTGGGGTGGTGGCAGCAGCCTGCGCTGTCCCGTCTGCAGTTCTGTGCTGTGTTCTGCGTGTCACCCTGCGCACCGTCCTGTGCCTCTGCTTAGAACAAGCGTGGGGCCTGCGTAAGTTCTGTCAGCAGCTGGAAAAGGGTAATTCTAAGAGACAATTTGAGATAGAGTGTGCAAAGGTCGGATTGCAAGGAGAACGAGAGCAGATGCGTGCGTGGGGACAAGGGATTGAGGTTGCTCGGGCACAAGCAGGGGAGCCCCTGCCCCCCCTGGCCTGGCCAAGCGTGGAAAGTTGATTTTTGGGTGTGGGTTCCAACGATTGGGACAGAGAAGTCTGGGGAGACCCTGGCAAAAGCAGTTGTACCAAAATGGAGACACTGGAGGAAGAAAATGTGTGATTCAAACAGAGAGGCACCCAGGTCCACAAGGCAGAAAGGCCGAGCCACTGTCTGTGCAGCCCCAGGGACGGGTCCCCAGCTTGGTGACCTGCAAACCAAGTGTTTGTGCAGACGGGGAGAAATGGGGACTGAACCGTTGTTAAGGGAGGACGAGACAGGAGGTTGCTGGGGACGCGGAGTGTTCTGAGAAAAGGACTGTCAGCGTTGTGGCCATGAGGAACGATTCGTACAGATGCAGGCAGAGGCGCACAGGCAGAGTTCTTGTCAGCAGCAAGAGCAGAGCCAGGCAGAGCTGAGCTCTCTTTTATTAACAGTTCTCAGTTTATAGATTTACAGGTATGGACTTGGACTAAGAGGATAGAGAAAATGATTTTGTTCAATAATTGTTATTCTAAACACACCACACTCATACTGTGACTGTTTTCGGTTACGTTCCCGTGCATATCTTGTGGGCGACGTTCTGACCCACCATTCACACTCCCAGGCCCAACATTCACACATCATACATATGGGGTGGTTTTCTGACCCCAGATACCGTTCTCACTGGCCTGGGCTGTCACGTCGTACACTCATAGAAAACATCCTTCCGTACAATCTGTCCAAGGCCCTTTATCTGGAACCGCACATCCTGCCATTCCCACAAGAGTTATCGACCCGGACCCTTCGACGGCCCGTGGGACCAGACGGGCGGCCCGGAGCCGGGCGACCTGTGGCACGAAGCGTTAATGAGCCTTAGGGCAGCGCGAGTGCTGCTGCATGGACAGGCCTCTCTCCTGGGAACACCAAGGAAGCGGCGGCAATCAATCATCACCCTGTTTGGTTCGGCAGCCTGAACCCCCTCCCCGAGGGAGAGCGGGTGGAATTTCCCATCCAGGAGGGAATGATTCGCTGGAGGGGAAAAGCAGTTTGGCAACTGCACCCCCGTAGGCACCTTCAGCAAATCAGACCAGTTCTCTCCATCGCACCTGGGAACCGTGAGCAGCGGGAGCTGCAGCGGGACCCGTGTGGGAGCAGGTCCGGTGCTGCCGGGGCCAGGGCGAGATGGTTGCAGCCGGCTCCAGAGCCCTTTCTTCAGCCTGGTGCCTTCTTGCTCTTCAGGTACCAACTTGAGACCGCGCCTAAAATGCCAACGCTGATAGACCTGTCGGGATGTGTGCAGGGAAAAGGTGACGGCAGTGGAAAGAAAGGTCGGGGACCAGCGGGTTGCTGGCAGGGGGCTGCAGGGTTTCCTTCCACGGCGTCTGGAGGGGATCAGAACTGAGGTTACCCCAGGGGGCATGGAGGAGGGAGAGGCTCCTCCTGTGACTCTCTGGACCCATCATGGTAAAGCTCCGGTGGCCCATCGTGGGACAAGGTCTCAGGACAGCCCTGCACCACAAAGGGCCACTGGGACTGCTGGAGGACACCTTCCCAGTGCCTCCACTCCCTGCTTGTGCTGCAAACAGTGCAAAGCTCTAAGCCTGCTTCTTTCCATCATGTGCTCAGATGTCTCAGAAGCAATGCCTGTGGAGTGAACCTGCTCCAGCAGCAAATGTGTGTGCACGGGACCAGTGCAGCAATCCCAGAGTTGGGTCCCCTTGAGCAAAATGATTCCCCTCCCCAGAATGACTCCCAGAGACCACCAGCTGTGCCAGGGAACCCCCCGTTTCAGCACAAGGAGGAGAGAAAGCCACCCTGACAGTTTTCCCCCGGGAATAACGGTGCACTGTAGGCACGAGGAGCTGAACAAAAAAACAGTGCCAGAACATGCCCAAGACCTGCCAGGAAACATGGCTTTCCTCCCAAGGGATGAACAGGACCACCTTCCCCAGTGTTAGCACAGCCCTGAGCAGACCCGCACGTCACTCTCCTTGGAACTGGCACACAACTGGCACCCGGTTCCCAGAACAACACCGAGATGCTGTTCTGAAGAATCGTCTCATTTCCCATTTCTAGAGGATGTTGCCGAGAAGCGCCTCCTTCATCGAGCACGGCTTTCTCCAAATCGGTTACCTGCACTGGCTGTGAAGCCGCAGCAGGGTCAGAAAGCTGAGGGGAGTGAGCCTCGCGCCAGGTGAGACACTTGCATAAATGGGTGAGCGTGACCCCCTGCTCCGGTCTCTGTGGGAGCGAGATGTTTCTCCCGGACACACTCCAAGTGCACTCACCCCCTGTCCCACTAACGAATGGTTTCTCGGGCATGGCAAGTGTCTTGTAGCTTCTTGGCAGACCCCGCCGGCAGCACTATTTCTTTCTCTGCTCCCGATGTGCAGATCTGTTGAGTCCCCAACTACAAATGCTCATTCCGGGAGCAGGAGGCCATTTTGGCTTTCCCTTCAGACTGAAATGAGCCCGACCTTTCTGTTTGCTGAGAACAGTGTTCTTGGGTTGGTTACTGCAGAGGATTGCCCTGAGTAACCAGGAGCCTCTTCTACGCTGACACCTGTCTTAAGGAGAGCTGGGTGGCAGGATGGCTTTTCTCGTGGGGCCGTGTCCTCCTCCCTCTGACACTGCGTCCCCAGGGCCCAACCTGCCCATACAGCCCGTGAGCGTTCTGTGTTTCGGACCCAGGAGCAGACTTCAGTGCACTGACGCGGAGGGCGTAGCGCTATCTCCGGGCACAGGACCCCGTTCCTCTGGGTGCTCCAGCAAGAGAGGGCTGAGACCCGGGCATCCTGAGTTGTAGGGGGGCCGTTGGGCACATCTGACAGCTTGGGGTCTTCTCTGTGTCTGGACACTTGATCACAAGGAGGCGAGCAGAGCGCGTTCTGCTGCAGCAGCAGCTGTGCCACTTGGAAGCACAAGGTGCAGAACCAGCTCCTCCTGCACTCCTGCCACACACCCTGTTGTGTCTTTGCAGGCAGCTGCCAGCTGTCCAGAGGAGCTGCTTGAAGGAAAAGGAGGAGAAAGGAAAGCTGCTGCCTCTGGTCGGACCCGGAACAGTGGACTTCATTGCCAGAGCCATTGAGAGGAGAGAAAAGGTACCCGACATGGGACGCTGCAGGAGCGCGTCGTACTGTAGAGCAGCGTTGCTCCACGCACGCCAGTGCTCACAAGATTCTTCACTGGCTGTTCATGGGACCACTGAGCAGTTGTTTTGGTGTTTACTTGAAGAGAAGCGGGTCACTGTCATTTGAGAATATACCTGTCACTTCCAGTAGCCTGGAAACACACCCAGAGCCCTCACTTGGGGCAGTTTCTGTTGGCCGGGTGACTGCAGGGCTGGTTTGGGCTCGCCAGCTGCTGGCTGGTTTGTAGCCCGGTGGTGGCCGATCTCCCTGGTCATTCCAGACGGGCTCTTCGGTGGAGCCTGCAGGAACCTGGGAGCAAACCAGCGTGGACAGCAAGGCAGAAGAGAAGGGAGGGAAGGGAGGAGAACAGCTCAGCTGTGGCAGGACAGACTAATGCTGCCTGCTATTGCATTTTGTTTGACCTCCAGAAGAAACGGGAGAAGAAGAAGAAAGAGGAGCAGCTTCCACAATATATCCGGAAATTCCTGGAAGAAGAGGAAAAGAAGAAAAAAGAGGCGGCGGTAGCAGAAAAAAGGAAACAGCACTCAGCCGGAGCAAAGAAAGTAAAGGCCAAGGCAGAAAAGGAGACACCCCGTGTGAAAGGAAAGGGAGAACAACCAAAGGAGATGCAGAGGATCCAGGTACTTGGGATTCCTGCAGGCAAAGAGCACTTTGTCCCGCGGGGCGGCTGAGATTGCAAAGTACCTCTAGCACCCAAGCCGTCACAGCAGCGTTGCTGCAGCAGAGCCGGGCGGGTGATGCTGCCCCTCCTGAGCAAGAGCGGGGACAGGGAGTTGCAGTGAAACCCTGGTGACACTCAGAGGTCACCCCAAGGGCCTGCTGAGCTCCTTCTCGCGGTTCTCCCCGTCCCGTGTGGTCCAGCCAGAAGTGTTCTGGGGTCTGCGTGCTGGGAAGCAGCACCCTCCGGGTGCGGGGCTGTTGTATGAGAGTCTCCTCCTGTGCAGGAATCCAGCTCCTCCGAGTGCTCCTCAGACAGCTCCCCGAGCAGCGTGGAGTCAGATGAGTCCAGCTGTGACCTGCTGGAGATCAGGACGATTATGGAGGGCTGGGAAGATGCCGGAGAAAAGCCACCCACAGTCCCTGAGGACAACACCATCCCCCCGAAGCGGTACGAGTGAGCCTGCTCCAGCCGAGCCCTGGGGCGGTGGGGGGTGAGCTGGTGGTGGTGGGTACAGGGAGCCAACCCCTGAGCCACGGGGCCGCACAGGGCGCCCGGGGATTTCTGCAGCCACGGGAACGGGCTGCGTGAGACCCGACGGCCAGAGAGGGGCTTGAAACCCCTCCTGCCTCCAGGGGGCTGTGGGGCAGAACGGGGCCACGTAGGTGTGGGGTGGGTGTGGGAAGAGGCAGGACGGTCCCAGCTGCAGGGTCAGGGAGACTTTGTCCTTGCTGTTGCAGGAGCCTTTCCCCACGGACAGACCGGGCCCTGCGGGAGGTGGTGACCTGCATCCTGGGGCAGGTGGCCCGCAAGAGAAGAGGGAAGAGGGATGAGCAGCTGGATCTGCAGGACAAGCTCCAGTGGTAAATCTCTCCGGACACGGGCAGTGCTGCCTCTCCCGCAGTCCCTTCCTCCTGCTGCCCGCAGCCCCGCGGGAGAGAGCCGCTTCTCCTGGCACCGGCCTCTCGGCAGAGCCGCTTCTGCGCCCAGCTGGGAGCGCGGCTGGAGCGCGCTCTCCTGTGCTCACACCTCCTCCTCCGCTGTGTGTCTGCAGCGAGCTGGCAGTGCTGCGGTGGGAACGGTCGGGGAGAGACGCGGGCAGCAGCCAACACCTGCGGGAAGCTGCGCCCCAGGCTGCACCCCCTGCCAGGCCAGGGCAGAGGAGGGCAGGACCGGTACGTCCCAAGGCTTGATGTGGTGGTGTTGGTAATGGCAACGGCGCAACGGTGCTGCCAGGCTGGTATGGGATAGCAAGCAGCCGGGTTGCTTTCAGCCCCACCGTGAAAGGCTCAGGGGTCATTGCAGAAAGGCTCTGCAGTCAGGACCGTGAGCACAGCAGGGCTGATGGAGAGGCCGAAAAGAAGGGGCAGGAGGGAGGGGGGGCGCTAAAATCCCCCAGCCCCTGCCAGGGAGACTAACACTGCCTGCTGCTGCATTGCCGTGGCCCTGCAGGCGCAGCCCCACGTGTGCACGGAGGAGGAAAGACGCAAGCTCTGGGAGTCCATGGGCCGCAAGACAGAGCAGAAGCGCAGCCGTGGCACCGCCAAAGGCCTGGGAAAAAGAGCCAGAGCAACGGGAGGCCCAGGTACTGCAGGCAGTGAAAGCAACTGGGAAAAGAGCGTTCCCAGTCGAGTCTTTGCCTTTTGGAGTGCTCACCTCAGAAATAGTGGGTGTGGGCAGCTTCAGGCCAGAGCTGGGCAAAGAGGGTGTTTTCCTGACAGCCCTGGGGGCACGGAGAGCAGCAGGGTGGGACTGCATCCCCGGGACCTGGACCTGCTCTCTCCAGACAGAGGCAGATCCCACCACGTGTCCTGACCAGACTTGTTGCTCTGCACCTCTGTGCATACAAGACTACTGAGCTTTGTATTCAACTCCGCAGCTCTGGAGAGCACATCTGCTCCACGTCGGCCAGTGCCGGGAGACCGTCTCGGGCGCTGAGGGTCCTGAGAGAGACATTGAGCAAGAGCCTCCTCCGGCGTGACGAGCGCCAGTGCCGGCCAGCCAGGCTGCTCACACCAGCTCTCCCTTCAGTTCAATAAAGCCCCACCTGCAAACCGCTGGTCTGACACTGTGGGTGTTTCCTTGGTGGCTGTGAAGCTGCGCTGGGCAGTGGGTGAGCGCTGGTGGGGCAGGGAAAGGCCTGCAGGGAAGAGGGCTGGAGCTTCAGCCCTGCTCCCAGGGCAGCCCTCCCCAAGGCTCTGCCGGACCGGCTCGGCTGCGGCCCCTGCTCTTGGTGCCCCTGCGCCCCGTGTCCCTGGCACTGAGCCTGCCGCAGCTGCTCATCCCTGACAGGAGCGGGGAGGAGGAGGAGGAGCAGGAGGAGGGGGAGGATGTGACTGAAATACATCTTTAATGGAAAACTGGGGGTTATAGATCGCATAACTAACGTAAATTTGCTAATCACACCAAGAATATGTTGGTAGTTGGTGATTCACTGAGTTGTGTAAATGTTAAACCACAGGAGTTTGCCACATTCTGTTTTGCAAGTTTTGGCGGGAAAGATGTTGTGTGCTGACGGGGGGGGGGGGGGAACGTGCTTTGCTGTGCGGGGAAGACTGATTGACAGCATAGCAACCCATCTGACCAATCAGGAAGAAGACCGGGGGCGTGTACTTACAGTAGGTATATAAACACCCGTGTGCCGCAGTTCGGCGTGCGTGTCTTTGGGTGCAGCAGCGGTGTCCGGCTGCGCTGTGCTCAGTGGTCTTTAATAACAGTTATTCTAAATTTCTTTGAGTTGTATTTGACTATAACACTGGGGGTTTGCTTATGGGCCTTCTTGAGCCCCAGAATTGGACAAGGAAACCATCATGGCTCATCTAATGGCGTCTCCTGGGAGCATGCAGTTCTTTTCAGTGTCTTTTTGAGTCCTTTGCACTAAACTGTCTTTGAACATCATGAGCCACTTTGCTCATTTTAGTGGAGAACAGCACCTCCTGGTGTGTAGGAGCTGCCAGTTTCCCACCCTGCACCTCAAAGTCCACTGTCAAATTCCAAAACCCTGGGGCCCCGTCACCTCTGGGGCTCCCGGTGGTGCCGGCGCAGACGCCGGTGCCCACGGGGGCTGGTGGCCATGACAGGCTGGGGGGGCAGCCTGAGCCCCAGGCCCAGCCGAGCCCAGCGCTCTGCTCAGGCCCAGGGGCCCCGGGTCAGGGTCTTTGTGTGTGGATGACAGTGGGGGGTGTCTCCCCACAGGCCCTGGGGCCTTGTCACCCCTTCCCACCCCCCACAGGGTCCTCACTGCCCCCTCCCACTGAAATGGAGAAATAACAGCAGAGTCAATGATCCTGTGAAGCAGCATTCTTTATTTTACCAGCTAACCCTGCACCCCAAACCCTGACCCCCAAAGTCGGCCCTACCAAACCTGCACCCTAAAATCCTGCACCCCAAAATCCTCCCCAACCCTGCACCCCCAAATCCTGCACACTAAAATCCTGCACTTGAAATCCTGCTCCCCCCCGAACCATGCACCCCAAAATCAAGGGCCCTCAAACTTGATTATATACCAAATAACTTGATTATCCCCCAGATCCTGCGCCCCACAAGTTGCACCTTAAAAACCTGCACCCCCAAAACCAGATCCTTCCCCCCCAAACCTGGCACCCCAAAATCCCTTACCCCAAATCCCTGCACTCTCAAATCTTGCACCCCCAGGAAATGTGCACCCCAAATCATTCACCCCATATCCTGCCCCTTTAAACCCTGCACTTCAAAGCCCCTGCACCCCCAAAACCTTCCCCCAAACTCCCTGCACCCATTAATCCCGCACCCCCAAGTGCTGAAACTTCAAACTGTGCACCCTCAGAGCCTTCCTTGCCCTACCCTGCACCCCCAAATCCTGCAACCCCCAAATCCTCCAACCCCCAGGTCCTGAACACCTGAACCCTGCACCCTTCAAACCCTGCACCCCAAAACTCTTCACCCCCAAACCCTGCACCCCGAGTTCTTGAAAACACGAAACCCGCAGCCCCAAAGCCTCACTCCCACCCCTTACTCCAGAGCCCTGCACCCCCAAATCCGGCCCTACCAAACCCTTCAGCCCTGCACCCCAAGATCCTCCTACCCTAAACCCCAACACTCTGCACCCATAAATCCTGCACCCCCAGATCCTGCACCCAACACCCTGCACCCCAGAACTCTGCCCCTCCAGATCCTAAACCCTTAAACCCCGCACCCCAAATCCTCCTTCAAAAAACAATGCACCCCCACAACTCTGCACCCCCAGATCCTGCTGCCCCAAACCCTGCACCCCCATATCATCCTTCCCTAAACCCTGCACTTCAAAACACTGCACGCCAAAAGCTGTAACCCCAGAACCCTGCAACCCCAAAGCCTGCACCCAAAGATCCTACTACCTTAAACCCTGCACCCCCGAATCCTGCACCCCCAGATTCTTTCTTCCTTCCCAAAACCTGCACCCCAAATCCTGCCCTACCCAACCCTTCACCCCAATCCCCTGCACCCCACAGTCTTGCTGCCCCAAATCCTGCAATCCCAAACCCCGCACCCAAAATTCTGCCCCCCAAACCCTGATCCCTGAAACACTCCATCTCCAAACCCTGCACCCCCAAATCCTTCCCCAACACCCTGCACCCCCAACCCTGAACCCCAAATCCCTCACCCAAAACCCCTGCACTCCTCAAACCCTGCACCCCAAGATCCTGCTGCCCTAAATCTTGAACACCCAAACCTTGCACCCTCAAATCTTGCACCCCCAAACCCTGCACCTCGAAAGCATTCATGCCCAAATCCTGCACCCCCAGATACTGTCCACCAAACCCTTCACCCCCCAACCCTACACCCCTAAATCCTGCACCCCCAGATCCTGCCACCCAAACCCTGAACCCCAAATCCTGCACCCCCAGATCTTGAACCAACAGATCCTTCCCCCAACACCCTGCACCCCCAAACCCTCTACCCCCAAATCCTCTACCCCGAAACCCTGCACCCCAAAACCCTTTACCCTAAAACCTGCACCAGCAAATCCTTCTCCCCAACACCCTGCACCCCCAATTCCTGCCCCACCAAACCCTGCACCCCCAAAGTCTGTGCTCCTAGATCCTGCACCCCCAATCGCTACCCCCCCTAAATCCGTCATCCCTCACCCAAAGCCCTGCACCCCGAAAGCATTCATGCCCAAATCCTGCACCCTAAAATCCTGCACCACGAATCCTGCCCCCCCAAATCCTGCACTTCAAAACCCCGTACCCCCAAATCCCTCATCCCCATTTCCTGAACCTCCAAACCCTGCAACGCCAAATCCTGCTCCCCTAAAGAGTGCACCCCCAAACCCTGCACTCCAGATCCTTCACCCAAAAACCCTGGACCACCAAATCTTGCAACCCGAAATCCCTCCCCCAACATCCTGCACCCCTAAATTCTGCACCCCCAAACCCTTACACCCCCAAATCCCGCAGACCCATGTCCCGAACCTCCCCCAAACCCAGCACCCCAAACCCTGCCCCCACAAAAACTCCATCCTCAAATCCTGCAGCCCCAGGTTCTGAACACCCAAAAGCTGCACCCCCAAATCCCTTAACTCCCAAAACCTGCAGCCCCAATTCTGCCTCCCCAAGACCTGCACCCCCAAACCCCGCACCCCTAAATCCTGCCCCCCACAAGTTGCACCCTAAAAACCTGCACCCCCATATCCTGTCCTACGAAACCCTTCACCCAACCCCCTTCACCCCAAGATCCTGCTGCCCTAAACCCTGCACCCCCAAATCATCCCTCCCAACCCTGCCCCCCAAACCCTGTCCCCCTAAAGCCTGACCCCTAAACCCTGCTCCCCAAAACCCTGCTGCCCCAAATCTTGTACCCCCAGATCCCGCACCCAACATCCTGCAGTCCCAGACCCTGCACCCCCAATTCTGCCTCCCCAAACCCTGCACCCCCAATACACTGCACCCCTACACCTTGCACCCCAAAATCCTGCTCCCCTAATCCTCCTTCCCAAAACTCTGCACCCCAAAACCCTATAGGCCAAAACCCTGCTCCCCACAAGTTGCACCCTAAAACCCTGCACCCCCAAAACCTGTACCCCCAGATCCTGCACCCCCAAACCTGGCACCATGAAATCCCTCACCCCAAAGCCCTGCACCCCCAAATCCTGCCTCTAAACCCTGAAAAACAAGGTTCTGTACCTCAAACCCTGCTCCCCCATATCCTGCACCCCAGAACCCTGCACCCTGAAATTCTGATCCCTACACCCTGCACCCCCAGATCCTTCCCTCCCAAAACCTGTACCCCCATAACCCTGCACCTCCAACTTCTGCAGCCCCAGCTCCTTAACGTGTGAAACCTTCACCCCAAGATCCTGCACCCCAAACCATTTCCTACCAAAACTTTTTACCCCAAACCGCTGGACCCAATAACCCTGCACCTCCAACCCTGCACCCCAAATCTTGCACCCCCAAAACCCAGCACCCAAAAGCATTCCCGCCCAAATCCTGCACCCCCAAACCCTGCACCCCAAATCCCTGCAACTCCAAATCCCAACTATATCTGCCCCACCAAACACTGCCCCTCAAAATCCTCCACTGTCCTGAACACCTGAAACCTGCACCCCTAAATTCTGCACCCCCAAATCCTTCCTCCCAAGCCATGAACCCCCAAAACCTGTAATACCAAACTCTGCAACCCCGAATCCTGTACCCCCAAATCCTGCACCCCGAAACACTGCACTCCCAAATCCTGCCTCAGCAAGCCCTGTACCCTGAAATCCTTCACCCCCAGATCCTACACCCCCAAACCCTGCACCCCCAAAACATTCACCCCCTAACACTGCACCCCCAAATCCTGGAACCCCAAACCTTGAATTCCCAAACCCTGCAGCCCAAATCCCTGCGCTTCCAAACCCTGCACCCCAAAACCCGGCACCCCAGACCCCTGTACACCTAAATTCTGCACCCTCAGGTCCTAAACATGCAAACCCTGCACCCCCAAACCCTCACCCCAAACCTTACATACACAAACATGAATGTGGAAATTCTGCACCCCCAAATCCTGCACCCCCAACCCTGAACCCCAAATCCCTCATCAAAAACCCTGCACCCCAAGATCCTGGTCCCCTAAATCTTGAACAACCAAACCTTGCACCCTCAAATCTTGCACTCCCAAAACCTGCATCCCGAAAGCATTCATGCCCAAATCCTGTACCCTAAAATAATGCATCCCCAAAATCCTTCTCCCCAACCCTGCACCCCCAAAAACTCCACCCCCACGACCTGAACCCCCAAACCCTGTACCCCTAAAACTTGCAACCACAAACCCAGCACCTCCAAACTCTGTACCCCAAATCCTCCCTCCCCAAAACCTGCACCTCAAAACCATACAAGCCCAAATCTTGCACCCCTAAATCTCTGCACTCCACAACCCTGCACCCTCAAATCCTGCACCCCTATATCCTGCCCCCAAGCCCCTGCACCTCCAAACCCTTGACCCCCAAATCCTGTAACCCTAAGCCAGGCACCCCCAGACCCTTCCCCACCAAACCTTGCACCCCCAATTCCTCCATCCCCACGTCATGAACCCCCAAACCCTGTTCCCCAACACTCTGCACCCCCAAACCCTGAATTCCCAAACCCTGCACCCCATAACCCTGCACCCCCAAACCCCTTCACCCCCAAATCCTGCACCCCAAACCCTGCACCCCTAAACTTTCCACCCCCAAATCCTGCCCTACCAAGCCCTCCACCCAAAACCCCTGCACCCCAAGATCCTGCTACCCTAAACCCTGCACCCCCATATCATCCTTCCCTAAACACTGCCCCCAAACCTTGCACCCCCAAATCCTGTCCCCCTGTCACTGGGCGCCTCTGGAAGAGCCTGGCTCCATCCTCTTGGCACCTTCCCTGCAGGTATTGATGCACATTGATGAGATCCCCCGGGAGCCTTCTCTTCTCCAGGCTGAGCAGCCCCAGCTCTCTCAGCCCGTCCCCGTTGGACAGACGCTCCAGGCCCCTCATCTTCGTTGTGACGGTTTGGTGAACTCTCTGTACTGTGTCAATGTCTCTCTTGCACGGGGTAGCCCAGAACAAGCCGCAGTGCTTCAGGAGCGGCTTCGTTCACCAGTGCTGAGGATGGGGAACGATGACCTCCCTCGATCTGCTGGCAGCAGTCTCACTGTTTACAGAAGCTCTCATTCACCCTGACTGCCCTGGGAAACAATTCTGATGTGTTTGAGGCTCCATCAAATTATAGATCTCTATATCTATGTATATATCTATATCTATGTATATATCTATATATCTATATCTATATCTATATCTATATCTATATCTATATATCTATATCTATATGTCTATATCTAAATGCTTCTTTATTTCTTTTTTTATTTCCTGAGCTATGAGAAAGGGAAAAAAATTGGCTCTCCCAGGCCTCTGGCTTGTTTCCCTTGTTAACGTATGTTGGGACGAGCAAACAACTTTAACCTCAAGGTGAACTTACAGTGTAACGAAGTGAGAAAACACTGGAGATAGCAGAGCGTGAGAGGAGACAATGAACCTGCTGCATTGACTGTGCCACATGTGCATTAACAGTGTAAAACAAACACACAAACAAAAACCAACAAAGAGTCTTCGGCCTACAGAGGCGAGATTGCTGGTAACAAGTATTTTAAACCCCTACTCTCACTATAGAATTAATCAAAACCCACCTTCTCAATAGACACTATAGAACTTCTGGGGAGATTTCAGGTGATGAAGGGTCAACCTTTGATATATTCCTTAGCTGCTTAGACTCACCTAACAAAAGGCAAGCCATTCCTGTTGACCTTTTCTCAACCTTATGCGTGGGTTTTTTCCACCTCTACTTCTAGCAAACAGGATATAAAATACAGGACCCACTGGTGGGTGAGTGCTTGGCGGGTGCAGAGGGGTGGGACGCGGGGGCAGCTCCGGGCATCCCTCTCTGCCGCTTTTCTCCCACCTCAGCCACCAACTGGAGGCCGCCGAGTCCCAGACGGACCTCGAGGCCGGGATAAGCGAGACGATGGAGGCGGCCAAGGCTGCGGTGCAGTGCTCCCGCCTGTGGGTAACGGAACAACCCATCTCCCCAAAAACCTGAGGCTGCTCGTAGCCACAGCGAGCCGAGACCTCTCTGCTCGCTTTGTTTTCTGGAGGGGTTCTCAGCTCTCCTGTGGGCCTGGAGCCCCCAGAGCCGCTCTTGTGTGGGCAGGGAGGAGCTGTGTTTCTCCATGCCTTGAGCCCGCAGTGGTCCCTGGTGCAGAAACCCCTCTGAGGCCACGGGCCAGATCCTGCACCCGGCATGAGCACTGTGGGCTGAGTTATCATGCTGTCCCCTGGTTAGAACATCCCCAGCAAGCTCCTGGCACAGCAGAAGTCCTTGGCGTACCTGGAGAATTACATCAAGGAGAGCAAGGAGAAGAAGAAGGAGCTGGAGAAGACGCTGAAGGATGTGGAGCTGCAGAAGGCTGAGCTCAAGTTTCACCAGGCCCCCAACAAAAGCAGGTGCTGCTGGCCTTGGGACAGCCGTGTCATAGAATCACAGACTCATTTTGGTTGGAAAAGACCCTCAAGATCATTGAGTCCAACCATAACCCACCTCTGGCACTAACCCATGTCCCTGAGAACCTCATCTCTGTCTGTCCAGCCCTCCAGGGATGGTGACTCCAGCACTGCCCTGGGCAGCCTGTTCCAATGCCCCACAGCCCTTTGGGGAAGAAATTGTTCCCCAGATCTGACCTCACCCTCCCCTGGCGCAACTTGAGTCCATTTCTGTTTGCCTTATCGCTTGTTACGATTAGGGTGATGAGAGCCTGTCCCAGGTTGGCCAGAGGTGGATGCCCCATCCCTGGAGACATCCCAGGCCAGGCTGGACGGGGCTCTGAGCAACCTGAGCTGGTGAAGATGTCCCCGCTCACAGCAGGGGGGGTGGTGGGTTGCAACCTGAGCAGCTTTTGCAATGGATTTGTGGTGTCTCTGCACTGCTGTGCAGTTGTATGGATGTGACTGTGGTTGGCTGCAGGATGCTGGAGAAGGAGCTCAGGGCGAAACTGCAGTCAGAAGAGGCCCGGTGGGACCGGATGCGAGCCCAGGTGCTCAGGAACCAGGAGCTCCTCCTCGAGTTTGAAAATTACATCGACAACCTCATCTTCCGTGCCCTGCCAGGTACCCACCCAGCGCTGGGTGGTGCAGTGACACAGCGCGGTGACACTGGGTGCAGCCACCGTCACCCCAAGTGGCTAATTTTGCCCACCAAGGTGGTTCTCTCTGTCTCCAGGATGATTCTCTCCTGTCCCGGGGGGTGGAGGAGAAGCTCCAGTGCTCGGGGCAGAAGCTGCAGTACCTGGCACAGCGGGTGGCCCACCTGCCCCTGACAGTCACATCCCCAATGAGAGCAAAGAGGTACGTGGGGTGTCCATCCCTGCTGGGGTCTTCGGGGACCCGCACCAGGCTCCCCTGGTGGCCCATCCCAAGTGAGGAGAATGGAGGTGGCCCCATGGAGCAGCTCAGCTCCAGGTGGCACTGGGCACTGCAGGGTGTTGTCCCCAGGGGAACATCAAGGGCATCCCTTGGGTTGTAACACCCACCTCCCCTTCAGCAATTAACCCAGGGTGTCTTTCACAGACTTTTGTGAAGGCCAGGGATTTTCTGGAGAAAAAAATGTCAAGCAATCCTCAGAACGTGATGGTTTCCTTTGAGGACAGAGACAGCAGTGACGACGGTAGGAGAGCATAGCGGGGACACGGCCCATGGCGACTGTCCCTGCCCCTGGCTGTTGGCATTTCTGACCATCCTCGCCTGTCTCTCACTGTCCCAGCAGAGCCCAGCCCATGAGTTGTCTGCAGACCCTGAGGCTGTCTCCAAGGCTTTGAGCATGGGTGGTGCTTTTAGGTGGGGATGTGGGAGCATGAAGGCAGCCGGTGGGGTGGTGAGCATCGAACCACAGAAGGAACAAGAAAAGATGCTATGGGGCAAGGAGGGAGACCCTTGTCTTCAAAATCACCTGGTTGTGAAGAATAACCCGTGCTCGGGTGTGTCTGTGGCCTCTTCCTATTGGATGCTCTTGGAGGAGCCACTGAGTTTTTGGAGCTTGCCACCTCTTTTGAATGAAGCTGGAGCTGCGTTCAGCACAGCGTGGCTCCAGACCTTTCTGGGAAGCCCCAGCAGCTGGAGATGGGCCACAGCAGCGGCATTGCCAGGCCCTGCAGGTCACCCTCGGATGCTGGGCAGGAGGAGCCAGGGCTTGGCAGGAAAGCTCAATGTGATGCCAACAGCCCTCCAAAACGTGCTGGCTCTCCCTGGTGACACCGGCACAGCGGAGGTGGCCCTGCAGACTCTCCCCAGCCCATTTCTCTCTGTTCCCTCCTCCAGAATCCTCTGATGATGAAGATGACGAGCACGTCCCCACGTGGGAAGACATCAAGAGGGAGGGGCAGCAGCTGATAGAAAGCAAGAAGAAAGCCAGCAAGAAGAAGTAGCAGTCGCTCCATGAGAGCTTTGGATGCCCCAGACCACCCCTTGTGCTTCGGATGCCCCCACTACCCCTTGTGTTTTGGATGGCCCAGACCATCCATTTGGCTCTGCATTCCCCCGCCACCCCTTGTACCCTTTCTCCAGCGGGTTTAATAAAGCAGATCTTTTTCATTCCTCCCAAACCTGTGGTCAACCTGCAATAGGGGGTCCTAGGTCACTTCTGTCACCCGGGACGCATGGCGGTCAAACCCTGAGGAGCACTCACCTGGGTTTGGGGGCAGCCCCATGGCCCTGGCCCTCATCCAGCTGTTCTCCTCGCAGAGATGGGGATGGGCTCGGGTGGGGACGGCGTTCCTGGCCAGAGGAAAGCCGGGGGCAGGCTGGCTTTCCCGCCTTGATCCTGTGGAGCCAGCAACTTCCTGGGACCTCTGTCCCCCAGACGGCTCTGGGTGCACCACTGGGCCGGTGTGTGTCCACAAACATCTGCCAAAGCCTCAGGTAACCGAGAAACCCACCTCTCAGCAGTGACATCACCGAATCCAAGATCCAGAGTCTGTTGGTCAACAACTGGGAATGTCCCAGTTCCAGGTATTCTGACAGCCTGAAGGTCACTGAGAAGAAAATCACAGAATCGCAGAATCAGACTCACAGAACAGTCTGGGTTGGAAGGGACCTTCAAAGCTCATCCAGTCCAACCTCTGCCATGAGCAGGGACATCTTCACCCAGATCAGGTTTCAGCTGGTAGAAATGATGACCTTTCAGAGCGTGCTGGTGGTACTTTGTCCCTTGTGCCCTGCCCTGATGTGCAGAGGAGACAGAAGGGACACTGGGAAGCTTTGGGGAAGACCCTCCATATGCTGAGGTGTTGTGTCTCCTTCCTCTTCAGCCTCTAAAAGGTATTTGGAAAAGAGCAGAGTTGGAACCAGGGGTTCCCATCATTTGGGATAAACCCTAAAAACTCCTTAATCATTTTGGTTGGAAAACACCCTCAAGATCATGGAGCCCAACCATAACCCACCTCTGGCACTGACCCATATCCCTGAGAACCTTGTGTAAACACCTTTTAAACCCCTTCAGGGATGGTGATTCCACCACTGCCCGGGGTAGCACACATGTCTCCAAATGCTGGAAAAAGAAAGGTTGCACGGTGCTCTCTAATATTAATAATATAAAGGATAATGCAGGGGAGGGAAATGGCTGATGCCATTGGGGTTTCTTTAGGTGGCAAGTGGGGGGTGGCACAGCCCAGGGAAGGAAAGGAGAGATTTCCTCTTCTGCCCTGAGAAACCCTTATTCCTTCCACAACAACCACTGCCAAAGGCTTGACAGGAGCTCCAGCGCAGTTGTCTGCAGCCAGTGCCGGTGAGAAACCTAAAATAGGACACGGGAGAATTTGCATGGGAGCGTTCACCATGCGGAAATATCTCTGCCCTGGGAGGGCTGAGATTGAGTGGGTTGGAGGTTTTTTTGTTTTCAAGGATGTGATCAAAATCACATGAAATGAAACGCAACGAAGGGTAGGCACGGGCTGGGACTGACACCGGAGCCTCAGCACCGGGTTTTATCCTTCATGGACAAAGGGAACCAGGCTAAATCAGCCAGTTGGAGGCCAAAACAAGCGGCTCCTTTGGCTGTTCTGGGATGGGAGATGCAGGCAGGGCCACCAGTGTGGACTCTGTCCTGGAGCTGCAGGGGTGGGATGCAGGATGAGGCAGCCAGAGCTGCTTCCACACAAGGAGGCACAAACATTTGCCATTTCCATGTTGGTTTTAGGGGGGTTAATATATGTGATGGTGATTTTTGACCCACACATCGCCTGGGTTGGCATCACCAGCCACAGGTTGGGTTGTGGCATCGTTCTAAAATGCTGGAGGGAGCAGGGTGGGACTGAGGCAGCGCTGATGACAGAGGGACAGAGCCCCTGGAGTCCATGTCTGTCTTGTGCCAGACAACCCAGAGCTGGACCCGGTTCACTGGGGGCCCCAGGAGAGCAGAGCAGAGGGGGAGCATCCCCTCTCGACCTGCTGGTGATGTGGCCCAGGAGACACTTGGCTCTCTGGGCTGCAAGTGCACATTGCCAGCTTATGTCCCTTTTGTCACCCACCGGCCCTTCTCCACAGGGTTGCTATCCATCCATCCATCCATCCATCCATCCATCCATCCATCCATCCTCCCCCAGTCTGTGCTGGTACTGGGGTTGCCCTGACCCAGGTGCAGGACCTTGCACTTGGCCTGGTTGAATTTCATGAGGTTCACATGGACCCCCCAGCCTGTCCAGGTCCCTCTGGATGCCACCCCTTCCCTCCAGCGCATCGACCGCACCACTCAGCTTGGTGGAAAAGCAAAACTGAAGTGTCTTGGGTGATGCAGAGACCAGGGAAAGGCGCCTGGCTTTAGCTCTCTGCCAAGCACACCCGGGGAAACCCTTTGAAATGCTTCAGCCACTTTAGCAGAGAAAAATAACACCCCCACACAGTTGCCAGGCTTTCACTGCTCACGCAGGGACAAAGGACAGCGTGGGGACAGCACAGCTCTCACTGCGGAGCTCTGACCGCTGGCTCTGACACCGGTGCCTGTTTGGGAGAAATATCAATGGGAACGATTTTGTGCTCTGGGATTCAGGTCATCTGAAGAACACCAGCAAGGAGAACGACTGCCGGAACCTGCACAGCGATGTGACCAGCTCCAGCTTACCTGGGGAAGGAGGCGGCTGGAGCTTGTCCCAGCCCAGCCATGCCAAGGGCGACCCGGAGCGCATGGAAGCAAAGCCTCTTTCCAGGCTCTCTGCACTGTGAGACCGTGGGGCAGGGTCCCATCCATGGGGGACATGGGGAGCACATCCTGCCCGAGCTCTCGCAGGCCGCTCTGCTGCACGGGGAGCAGAGGAAGGGACAGAGGGGTCTGGGCGGCCCCGGAGGAGCTTGGAGCAGAGCAGGGGGCACAGAAACCCAGGGAGGGTCTTGGAGACGGGTCCAGAGAGGATCCAGGTGTATATGGGGAGGGGGAAAGGGATGGGATGGTGCAGGGGGTGTCACACAGGGTGGGAGTGAGCACGCAGGGACCAGAGCCGAGCTGAAGGTGCTTGGTGGGGATAGAGGTGATTGAGCAGGGGCAGGAGCAAAGTCCTGCAGAGGGAAATGGAGCTGGCGGGGGTTTGGGGAGGTAAAGAGGAATGGGGGAGACCCAGGAAAGAATCTGGGGCATGGGGGGTATGAGTACCAGCAGGGGGAAGCACAGGAGCTGTGATATTTGGGATCAGAGGAACTGGAGAGAGGATGCAGAGGGGAAAAGGGATGGGGAGACTCTACAGTGCGCAGAGAGGGGGGCAGAATGGGTGCCCCCAGGGTGGGGGAAAGGCTGGTTTGCCAGTCATCCCCCCCAATCCACAGGCTTCCTACCTGGGGGGTGCTCAGCGCAGAAAACGAGCTGGGGCTGCAGGTGGTCCCAGCACCCCCACCCCGGGCAGCAAAGGGGGACCATGGCAGCAGCAGGTCCCACCGCACACCCAGCACCCATCAGGGGAAATAGAACACCTAAGTGGGGGTGGGTAAAGCAGGAAACCCCCAAAGTGGGCACAGAGAACAGGGCTGAGCACAACACACCCCAGCACTGGGGCTGCTGGGCTTAAATTGGTGTCCAGGAGCAGGGGGGTGCAGGTGAGGATGCTCGGGGTGATGAAGGCATCAGGGTGGGTATGCCCAGGGGAGGGGGTGGTGGGGGCTCTGAGGTGCCTGGGGATGTGTGTGTGTCCTCAGCCCTGCAGGAGACAGGGGGACAAGTACAGCCCTGTGACACACACACAGTGGCTGCTGCTGGGTGTCATGGTGTGGGGCCCCAGGATCACCCCGACACGCTGCCCTGGGCTGGGGCCAGGCGGGTGCTCCCCCAAACTGCCAGCACCCAGTCCTGGGCACCCCCCCACCGGCTGCCACCCCCTGGGCAGGCACAGCGGTGCTGGGCTGTACTGGGACCTGCTGGGTCACAGCAGGATTTGGGGGGGCCCAGGAAGAGCAGTCGGGCACCCCACCCTGTGCTGAGCTGGATCCACCCACCAGCACCGTGTTGTAACAAATTTTGACTCGAAATTAACTCGAATAACAGAAATTTATTCCCGATGGATTTCAACGCAATAAGCAGCGACGGCGCTGGGCGGCTGGGGAGTCCCCGCCCCCCAGTGGCGCGCGCGGGAAAAACTTCTTCCGGGCTTTTCATCGGGCCGACAGTCCCGGTTCGTTCTCAGGGTGCGCGTCACTCGTTCTTTCTGCGCATGCGTCCTCTGTTGCCAGGCGGTTAATCTGCCCCCCCACCTGTAGAGGGTCGAACATTTAAGGCAATTGCGTAACAAAGGGCAGGGGCTTCCCGTGTGGCACAATAACCCCTCAGCGTTTCCTTTTAAGAAGCTTTAATGAACAAACATCTCTAACTCTTAGAATTGTTTATTACAGATGTTAAGGATTGGTATTTAATCCTTTATTTAATACTTTGGTATTTAAAGTCCTTCAGTGTTAACGCTGAATTTGAATGTGAGGCGATCACGCTCAACAAAACTGTGACCCGAACTGGACAAATTGCCTCTAAATTTAGAGTAGTGACCTTCTGGAACAACAGATAATGTGTTTGAACAGGAAATTCAGCCTTAAGCAATACAGCCTGGCTTAAGGAGATGTAAATCCATAGTTTTTACAGACAGACTTTTCTTACAAACAGCGTATGTAAAAGTCATCGCGTTACCTGGCGCAGGAACTTGTTGGCAACTAAAGCATCAGGAGAAACATCCATCTGGTGACATGTTGGGCATTTATGTTCCTCAGATTCCAGTAACACTGTCCTGATACCTGTAGAGAATTAGAGCCATCCAAGTATTTTTAGCCAAACTAAGGACGTTTTGTGGGTTCTAATCAATTATAAGAACACTTAGATGATTAATGGGTAAATATGGTCTGGAATGAAGAGCATGAAGCTCTAAATGTTCCATAGTGTAAAAAGTTTCTTGTACGCAACAAATAGGTACATATTAGAGAGCAGTGTAGGGGAAAGGGACCTGGGGGTCCTGGGGACAGCAGGATGACCATGAGCCAGCACTGGGCCCTTGTGGCCAGGAAGCCAATGGCACCTGGGGTGTATTACAAGGGGGGTGGTTAGTAGATCGAGAGAGGTCCTCCTTCCCCTCTACTCCGCCCTGGTGAGACCACATCTGGAATATTGTGTCCAGTTCTGGGCCCCTCAGTTCCAGAAGGACAGGGAACTGCTGGAGAGGGTCCAGCGTAGGGCAACAAAGATGATTAAGGGAGTGGAGCACCTCCCTTATGAAGAAAGGCTGAGGGAGCTGGGGCTCTTTAGTTTGGAGAAGAGGAGACTAAGGTGGGACCTTATTAATGTTTATAAATATATAAAGGGTGAGTGCCACGAGGATGGAGCCAGGCTCTTCTCAGTGGCAAACAATGATAGGACAAGGCGCAATGGGATCAAGCTGGAACACAAGAGGTTCCACTTAAATTTGAGAAGAAACTTCTTCTCAGTGAGGGTGACAGACACTGGAACAGGCTGCCCAGGGGGGTTGTGGAGCATCCTTCTCTGGAGACATTCAAAACCCGCCTGGACATGTTCCTGTGCGACCTCACCTGGGCGTTCCTGCTCCAGCAGGGGGATGGGACTAGATGATCTTTTGAGGTCCCTTCCAATCCCAAACATACTGTGATATTGTGATATTTTGTTCTTACAACATTTGAAGATGTAGACTGGGCTGTGTCCTGGTGTTCTAATTAGTCTCATTAGACGAGGCTGTGTCTGGATGTTTTGACTGGTCTTTTTTCCACCTTCTCATCCAGTGAGAAGTCACCAACCTCAAGGTTAAGGAATAAAACACATCTCACAAACCATGAGTAGGTAGGTTTGAGTTCTGGAGGCCTGAACCAACCCTCTCAGGGAGAAGAATGTGGATTAAATTATATTTATTTCTCAAAATTCTTTTCTGATAGTTTAAATGGTATTTCCTTCTTATATTTCTACTTTCAGAAGAGCAGGTGTGATCCTTGGCATTAGCAAACACATTCGTCGCAATAACTGTTTCCATAGCAGGGAATAATGATGGCATCGGTCGTTATGTTTTTACGAAAGAGACATAACAACTCCTTGGGAACAGGGTTGTGGTTTGAGGAGGAGGAGGGCAGGTCCTCTGGTAAAAATTGAGGTTTTTCCTTCTTCCCTCTCCCTGGAGGGGGAGGTGGAAAATCAAAAAGTTGAAGATGGGCAAAGGAAAGCTTCTCCAAGCTTTGGGTTTCAACAAAGGGAGATAATAGATGGAATTTTCAGGTTACGAGACAGTGACAACGCTTCTTTCCCCATAACTACAGGTGCTGTGCAACTTGCTGGCGTTGCTGCTCACACGCTCACATGTGGTTTCTCTCACTGCCGTTCAGGTCAGTCCAATTAATACCATACTTATGCGTTAATAATCGGTGTAGCGTATTTTCCGGTGTTTGTCAGCATCGCATCCCTTGTACTGGGATCTTTCAGCTCTGTCAGGAAACTCCTGGGAATTCCTGTGCTCTTTTTAATCCTGGGAGCAGGCTCAAAAGTTTTGTCCTGTTGCAAACAGAAAGGCAGACATCTCTCATCAGAAGACCCACACTTGAAATGACATTTCAGTGATGATTTCAACTAGCAAAAGCTTTTAATCCTCTCCTTTTGCCAAGCATAAGGGCTGCATGAATATTCAACCAAAGACTTGTGTAACAAAAACACACAAATATCCAACAGGTGGGGTCAACAGAAACATCTCGGGTTTGTACGGAATCCTAAAAACTGCAAAATGTCATTAAAAAGAGTTCAAAACAGAAAAATTTCCAGTAATACTGAAGTAGATAAACAGGCATGAAGGATCACAGAGGATGATCTACAGCCATATTTATTGTCTATTACCTAAAAACAAGAAAACATTACATTTAAAATTCCAGGTTGTCCCTCCCCGAATTCCTGGGTCCCTCCTGAACTCCTGGGTCCCTTGGGGCACTCCCAAGGTAGTTCAGGGAGGGACCCAGGAGTTCGGGAGGGACCCCAAACCCTGAACCCCCATAGAACCCCATACGTTACTCATAGTGCCCCATAAGTGACTATTAGCCACCCCCAAGTGCCCCGTAAATGGCTCATAGAGCCCCATAAGAGACCCATAGAGCCTCACTAGTGACACATGGAGCCCCATAAGTGACTCTTATCGACCCATAAGTGCCGCTTAAGTGCCTTTTAGTGACCCCCAAGTGCCCCATACCGACCCACAAGTTCCCCCTCATGCCCCATAAGTGCCCCATAGCACTTCTTTTCCTGCCCCCTTCCTGCATGGACCTGCTCTCCTCCTGTGTCTCCCTGCTGAGTGTTTCTTGTCCTTTCAGCCGGACAATCATCCTGGCAACTGCTGGCCCTTCCCAGGGAGTCAGGGACACGTGTTCATCAGGCTGTCTGTGCCGGTCGTTCCCAGAGCCGTCACCATGGCCCATGTCTCAGGGACAGCGTTCCATGGAGAAAGCATCTCCGGAGCTCCCAAGGACTTCGCTGTCTACGTAAGTGATTTCTCTGGAGTGGGGGGCAGGCGGTTGCACAGCATTGCTAAGCAGGGGGTGAAGATGGGTCAAAGATCCTGGTGGCCTGAAGCTTCCTCCTGTCTCTCAGAACAAACAGGCTCCTTGGAGTTGCTTCCTTCCCATTGTATTCCTCTTTTATTCAATGTACCACTCGAAGCTTCTGGGGCAAGATGCTACTCCAGGAGCCACAGGGAAAAGGAGCTGGACAGTGCATGGTCCTAAACCTTCTTGTCTTCCAGCCCCAGTGTCATTTGTGATCCTCAGGTCACCTCCCTCTCACTGGGAGCGTCTGCTCCTTTTCTGACAGGCAGCCTGGACTCGCTGAGTGGGCAAGTGTGACGTGCTGCCCACCTGCAGCTTCTCGTCTTGTCCCTGTGCTCATGGTCCTTGGACTACGTAGCTGAAATAACCCCGTACTTCACTGGCTGAAGTTCAGTCTCCCATGGTGCACCAGACGCTCTGTTTTCTCCACCCATCTTTCTGTAGGGCTTCAAGGAAGAACACGAGGAGCAGGGAACGTTCCTGGGACAGTTCACTTTCCTGGCGGCGCTGAATCCCAGTCAGACCTTCCAGCTGAAGGTATGGGGACACAGAGGGAGGAGAACTGCAGGAGAGGAGGAGAAATGCGGCTGGATGGGGAGAGGCTTCCCTGCCAAAGGGCACAGGCAGCCCTGGGCTTGAGCGAGTGCCACGCTGCCTTTCTTCTGCTTCAACTTCCTGGTGGCGGATGGCTGCACTGCCGTCTTCTCTTTCATTTTGGGGTTAAACTTCAGTGCTTAGAAGCACCACAGTTGAAGCTGGAATCAGCTTGACTGTCTGGACCCCAAGTGCACACAAGCGGCCACATCCTAGGATGCAGGACTGCTGCTCTGCCAGTTAGAGACCAGAAATACTGGGCTTCCTGAGGGTTCTGTTGGTGCTGGCAGTGACCAGTGACAGGGAGGCCATTCTGTTTCCGTGGCTTTCTAGAGAAGGCAACGAGACGTTATACTGACCCCAGCACTGGGTCTTCTGACTGTGGAAGCCTGTGCCCCAAAGCAGGCGAGAGCTTTCCAGCGTATTTGCTGAGGCACCTGGTCGCTGCTTCTTCCTTTGCTGTTCTCATGGCCCAATGAGGGAACATCTGCACCACGACCGGTCAAAAACCCCCGCAGGGCAGCAGGAAGGAAGCTGCTGATCGAGGCCGTCGCTGCGGCACTTCTGTCAGTGCTCACGGGCCAGAGAGGAAAAGGCAACTCATTTCTTCTTGTCCTTGCAGAACGAGCTCCCTGGGGTCGTGAATTACATCAGGCTGGAAGTGCTGAGCAACTGGGGCCACCCGGACTACACCTGCCTGTATCGGTTCAGGGTGCACGGTGATCCGCCCAGAGATGGGGGAGACGTTCCTGTTTCTTCTATCAATAAATTCCATTCATGTTCACCCAGTCGAGTTCCCGTCTGCTTTGCCTGTGATGCTGCCTGGTCCTCCCTGAGCTCACTGGAGCTCCCCGGCCTTCTCTCAACCACCAGCTTATGGGAGACTTCAGGAGTCCACAGCAAGATTGTCCTTGGTAGGGAAAATGGAAAACTCAGCCACAAACCTGCAGAAAGCCTGACATGCACACACTTGCTGCGACACAGGAACATCAGCAAAGCCCTGCCTGGACACCGGAGATTAAATTAATGGACCGTTTTCTTGTGCAGGAATAAATTAAGGATCGACTGAATGGAACCATCTGTTACCTGTTTTCACAAGAGGCACATGCTGCTTCAGCTGCCATCTGTCAGTCTGTTGCTGATGAGAAAATGCACCTGTGCTTTTTGTAAGGTGAAAACCCTTAACTGGAAAGTCACTTTATGCCTCATTTGCCTCTCTGGGCACATGGATAGTGAGTAGCCCAGGAACCGTCACAGAGTGATTAGCAAAGCAACCCCAGGACACTTAAAGATCCCATACCCACACCAGCCTGTCCTTCCTTTTGACCCGAGCTCCCCGAGCCCCAAGGCAGGAGCAGGCAGGGCAGTCGTGAGCTCGGGCCGCACCAGGGACGAGAGAGCAAGACCAGCGCTTGGCAGCCGGGGCTGGGAACAGCAATTTGTGCTCTGAGCTGGGGCTTAGTCCATGTGCAAGCCCAGCACGGGTCCAGATACCAAACTGAGGGTGTCAGTTCACCCCGGTGCCACACGAACTGCACACTGCAGCAGGAGAAATGGAAGAAGATATCAAGACACGGGCAGAGAGATGAGGAAAAAGGGATGAAAGAAGAAAAAAAAAAACAAGAAAAAAGTAATAAGTTGGGAATGAGATGAAAACAATTTAAAAAAATACACTGGGACTGGGACAGAGTGACAGAGAAAGGGCAAAGGAACAGGGGGCAGGACAGAACTGAAGCAATAAAACAACTGTGGTGGGCAGCAGGACAAAGAGATGGGGAAAGGAAAAATCAAGCAAGAGAGAGAGGAAAGAAGGGGCAGCAGCTGGACAGGGGATACAGGGAGGAAGAATCAGAGAATGTCCTGAGCTGGAAGGGACCCACAGGGGTCATGCAAAGAGTGAGAGGTGAAGAACCTCTGGGGAGCAATGGAGAGTGCAAATGTCCAGACAGGCTGCTGAAGAGATGAGTTCAGACGTGGTGGGTCGAGTAAGGACAGGTAGAAACACCTGGATGTTCAGGGGATTAAATACACGTAGTGATAGACAGAGTTCTGGCACTGCAAGCACAGGGAAAGCCCAATGTTTCACCTCCCACAGTCCATACACTTTCTGAAAATTCATGTTTTGGCAGGATAGAATTTCCACAGATATTTTATTGGAAATACTGAATTATTTAATCTGATGAAAAAGAGGGTGGAGGGTTTTTTGTTCTTGTTGTTGTTGTTGGGTTGGGGTTTTTTTTTCAGTTTTGAGGGGAGTGCTCAGATTTTCGCACTGAGCTCCACGGTGTCACTATAAGCACCCAGTGCAAACCTCGAGGTGTTTGCCTGGGACTGGCAGGTATCAGACCAGACTGACAGAGCCACGTCGCTTTCGTCATTTACATCTGGTATTCAAGACTTGTGCACCTAATTAGATCAGTTTCAGGACTGTAGGTAAAGAGGCAGGTGTGTGAAGAGCACTTAGAAGATGCGATAGAAGAATTTTCCAGTTGATACCATAGAATCATAGAACCATTTCAGTTGGAAGAGACTGTCAGGAGCATTGAGTCCAGTCACAACCTAAATCTAGCACTAAACCATGTCCCTAAGAACCTCATCTCAATGCCTTTTAAACCCCTCCGGGGATGGTGACTCCACCACTGCCCTGGGCATCTGACAGCCCTTTCCAGGAAGAATTGTTTTCCTAATATCCAATCTAAACCTCCCCTGGCATAACTTGGGGCCATTTCCTCTTGTCCTATCACTTGCTACTTGGGAGAAGAGACCAACACCCTCCATGCTCCAAGCTCCTTTCTGGTAGTTGTGGACAGCAATAAGGTCTCCCCTCAGCCTCCTGTTCTCCAGCTGAACCCACCGGTTCCCTCACCTGCTCCTCATCACACTTGTGCTCCAGCCCCTCAGCAGCTCCGTCGCCTCCTCTGCACTCTCTCTAGTGCCTCAATATCCTTCTTATGAAGGACACTAAACACAGGATTCGAGCTGCGGCCTCACCAGCGCTGAGAACAGTGGCACAATCACTTCTCTAGTCCTGTTGGCCACACCATTCATGATACAAGCCAGGACACTGGTGGCCTTTTTGGCCACCTGGGCACACGCTGGCTCCTGTTCAGCTGCTGTCGGTCAACACCCCCAGACCCCTCTCCACCAGGCAATTTTCCAGCCCGTCTTCCCCGAGCCTGTAGCGCTGCCTGGGGTTGTTGTGACTGTCGCGGTTGAGACGGACAAACAACATGGACCAAGTTCTTCCAGGATGAAAGCAGTAGATGCCATTTATTGCCACAAGTTCATTTTTATACAGTTTTACCAATTCATGTGTCTCTTCACTATTGGTTACAAGTTACAGCACTAACATCTCATTGGCTATTTTTGCTGCCGTCAATGTTACTCTTCTACTCCCTTCTCTCTCACGGGTACATCCTGAACATCTCCAGACACTCCTTTACTCCCATCTTTCTCATGGGTGGGCCTTAATATCTTCAAGGCTAATTTCTGTTCCCATGCATCAGGGAATCCACGGACCCACCGTAGTCCCACAATTCCCCCTTTTTGTATTTGTGCTAAAAAAATTGCCTTCATTGTCCAGTGCAGGGCCCTTTGCAGCAGAGAAATCACGTATGGCAACACTAGTAACACAACCACAGCAATCATCAAGACAATCAGTGCCGTTTTCACTACTGATAACAACCATCCTGAAAGCCCCCAGCCACTGCACAATTTATTTAACCAATCCCATCCATCATCAACTTGTAACTTTTGTACCCCTTCTTTCAACAATTGTATACTTTATGAATTGACTCAGAATGATCTGACAAGTCCATACAGCACATACCACCAAAATCTTCACAGCCGTGCCCTTGAGCTAATAACAAAAAGTCTATTGCGGCTCTGTTCTGCAGTGCAGCATGTCTTACAGAATCTACATCTAATGGAAGTCCACTTAAAGCCTTAGAAGTTCTGTTAGTTGCTTACCTAGCACACATCCTAATTTTTCTAAAGTATTTAAAGCTTTCGCTGTGCCAACACCAGGTACAAGAGACCTTAAAACCCCTAACCCTGATCCCCAAAAATCTACGTTATCATCACATATTGACTCATATACATGCAATAAGTGTTTTTCTCATCTTGCTCTTCTGTGATCTACTATCATGGATACATTGGGCATTAAGAGAGTTAATTGTCCCAAAATACACAGTCCTCCAACAGCATTAGAAGGAATTCCTGGCCAGGCTCTGTCTCCACAGATCAAGAACACACCATGCAGGAGGTTTTGGGGTCGCTCTCCCACATCATCAACGACACCCCTTGGACTCTTCTGCGAGGCGTTACAACCATCGAGTTCATTTCTGTACTCACAAGGGCAGCATTAACATTTTGCAGTTTATCCATTCATGTTCTCGTATATTGTTCTGACACTTCTCACAAACCAGGTTGATACAAGCGTCCATGGCACAGATGCCAGCAATTCCAGTTCCTGTGGTTCAGTATCTGCCTTCCAGGAGGCAATTAATCCAAAGTGTCATGTTGGTATTATTACAGTTTGTTGCAATGCCTCTGCATTGACCCGCTATTGTGAAACAGTCGTGTGATGCTGCTGTCGTCACTCAAGGGGGATGCCAACCCAGCACGTGTTGAACGGGTTTTCCGGAGACGCATAGCCAGGCATGCGGAGTCTGGTCAGTGGGGTTGGCTGAAGGAATCCACATGTGAGTCTTTGTCTGTGCAGGCGTCCCAAACCGCAGCAGCTGCAGGAATCATTGTCAGGAGGATCACACGGGTTTCACGTTTCGTGCCAGCAACCATTGCGGCCCTTGATCTGTAAAGACACAAGCAGAGCCTCTCCCCCCAGCTTATCAATGGATGTGGCCTTTTCCATTGACCATTAACTAGTGATTTGACCATAACTAACATAGATTCTTTCTGATTTAGCATGCTTTTGGGTCACACTTGCAAAGTGTTTCATCACAGGGCAAATTTGGGCTGCACCACTTAGATATAAGTTATTCATCACATACAACGCTTTTGACCAATTGGTTGTGTGGTGTTTTTCTCTGCTTCTCTCCCCTTTTTGTTTAAAATGAAGAAAAAACAAAAACAAAAAACCAGTTCAGAATCAGATCCATGTGTTGGACCTTGGACTACGTACTCGGAATCACAAACCAAATTCAGAGGTTCCTCCTTAAAAAGCTCTAATAATGTAAGCTGCGCAAAGTTCTGCTCATTGGGTTGAACCTTCAATAGTTTGTAACAGAATGATGCCAGCGTTATCTTCATGCCAGACCACTACAGCTTTATGAGACTGCCCAGAACCATCAACAAAACTGTGCAAGTGTGTAGGATCAGACCAGATACACGTATGGTCTGTGACCTGACGTTAAAGACTTGCAGGTTCTGCAGCAATTTACATTCATGCTGCCAAGAGCTGTGCTGGTAAGAAAATCAGCTTAGTGCGATTTACAAGGATGTAGATTGCAAATAAAAAAATCAAAATTAAAATTTCACGAATAGTACATATACGACAAAAGGATCATGGCCTATTGAGACTTAAATTCATTCCCTGCATTTCTTGATCAGAGTAACAATCGGTATATCAGTGTTAGCATTCTCATCATACTGTCCCACAATAGCCACAGGTTGTTTCTATGTTGTAGCTATAAAGAGACAAATCCGCAAGTCCAATCAAATGCAGCCAGCCTGTAAGGTGTCATGAATTTATTCCTCAAGTCTCTAACACCATTTTTGTTGTCATATTTATTGCATATTGTTTTCCCTTACTGGATCGAAGTCCTGTTTCAGTTCTATCAGTGTAGTGTTTGCTTTATCGAGACATGGCTGTTAATACTGGTGGAAATACAGCATTCGGAATTTCCTTGGAGGTTTCTCACTTGCACAAGCAGATCTGCACCATCCAAGCAGCTTCTTGTAGGACATGCAACTAAACAGAATTCTCAGAAAACGTTATTGGAGCTTACAATTTACTTAACAAATCCTGACCCAACAGAGGTAGAGGGCTTCCTGGCAACTACAAGAATTCTTATGGTAAAACTTTGTTCCAAATTTGGCATTCTGTTGGTCTCAAAAAGTGGCCTTTCTTTCATCCTCTCCCATGACCTCAAAAACTAGCACGGTGAATTTACTAAGAAGTCTCTTACAACCAGTTACCACAGAATAAGCCTATTAAAAAAAAATGGTTTAATTTCCCAGCTTCATTAGAACTCTGGTCTATGTGCATGGGGTGTCTGCAGCCTGTGGGGAAACAGCCACAGGCCTGGGACAGTGTCGGATGGACTGTGGTGGAGATGGCCAAGGGTGACACTGGATGTCCCTGCAAGAGCCAAGGTCTTTGTCCCCTTGGCTATGGCTGATGTCCCTGACAGCCAGGCCTAAGAGGAGACACATGGTTGTCATGGCCATGGCTCCCCATTGCCTCCTTGCACCCCCCATGCAGGCCAGGAGGTGTCACACCATTGTCCTGCACTGGGCATCACACTCCCCACACCCCAGGAAGAACCTGAGCCACACGTGAGGGACAGGATCTCCCTTCCCAGGGGCAGGGGCTCAAGGCTTGGCCATTGTCCTTCATCAGACAAACCAAGGGCTTTCTCAGCATCAGAGCTGCTGCACTTTGCCTTTGCCTGATGCAACCACTGCCTCCAGTTATCTGCTCTAACGAGTCCCTGGGGAGGCTTTGTCAGTAACAGCCCTCAGTGGGGCCCATTAATGCTTCAAGGTACTGTGGAGTTTGCTTCTGGCTTGGACTTCTTGAGCAGATTCTTCAGTCTGTGCTTGGTATCTGAGGTTCATGGACTCAGCGCCAAATACACCATGGGGCTCATTAAAACACAGAGAGCCCTAACGAGCGATGTTTCTTTCCGTAATTTCCTTCAAATCTTCCAGACTTGTAGAACTAACAGGAGAGGTTTCAATGGGACACTTGCTGATGAAGATTTCAAAGAAGATTTCATAAAGGAGGTTTTTTCTTTCCAGGATTTTCTGTCATTTTCAGTGTATAGAAGAAGTGACAGCAGCATTCTACACTGGGCATTGATCCCGAGGGTCTCCTGAAGACATCTGGACAGGCAGGAGAACGGTTCCTTGAGGCTGGACACTGTATGGACAACCTGGCTCCTCACCCCCACCCCCAGTCTGCCAGTTCCCTCATTGGCCACCAGAGATGGCATCACTTTTCCTACATCAGACTTCTCCATGAGCTCTGCAGGAGATGCTGCAGCTCCTGTGCACCAGCTCCACCCGCTCTCCTGTGTGAACACTGCACGGTTTAATAAACAGCAAAACACTTTCCTCAGCTGTGTGTGTAAGCTGGATCTGATGAGATCCACCATCCACAAGGGACATGCACACAAGAACTGGTTTAGACAGAGAGATAGGACAGGATAGAAATAAACAGCATCCCAGATACAGCATCCTAGATACAGCATCCCAGATACAGCATCCTAGATACAGCATCCTAGATACGGCATCCCAGATACAGCATCCCAGATACAGCATCCCAGATACAGCATCCTAGATACAGTATCCTAGATACAGCATCCCAGATACAGCATCCCAGATACAGCATCCTAGATACAGCATCCCAGATACAGCATCCTAGTTACAGCATCCTAGATACGGCATCCCAGATACAGCATCCCAGATACAGCATCCTAGATACAGCATCCCAGATACAGCATCCCAGATACAGCATCCCAGATACAGCATCCTAGATACAGCATCCCAGATACAGCATCCTAGATACAGCATCCTAGATACAGCATCCCAGATACAGCATCCTAGATACAGCATCCCAGATACAGCATCCCAGATACAGCATCCCAGATACAGCATCCTAGATACAGCATCCCAGATAGAGCAACCTCGATACAGTATCCCAGATACAGCCGCGGGGGCGGCTGCACAGTGGAACTCAGAGGACTGGAGAACCACTCAGCTCTGTGAGGATCAGACACGTACAGAGCAACTTTGCTTCTTAAATGACGAGGGTGATGTGCTTTGTTTTGGAAGACATCAGATTTGAATGTTAAGGAAGCTGTAACTACCTTGGTGTTTCCTTCTCCCCGCAGTCGGATTTCTGGCTCTGTCTGTCGAGTTGTGCCTCTCCTGCACCAAGTGCTGATCGTGGGGCTCAGGGAGAGGGGGGCAGGGGGGGGGGGGGGGTCCGTGGGCTTCAATAACTTTTGTTTGGGGTTTTTCAAACGCCTCTGTTGACACGTCGTATAAAAACTGATTGCTGCAGTGCTAATGAATGAACAGGAGGATGAGCAACAGACTGCAGAAACTGTTTGGGTTTTGGTTTATTGAAAAACTCTTATTGAACTCAAAAAGCAATAAGACCTCAGGCTGTTTGGTTTAATCAGACTTTTGTAGATCCCACCTTCCCTGGTCAAAGCACCGGCTGCCAACGTGTTTTCTGGTGTTGTCACTTCTTTCTGAACAAAGACGGCAGAGGCAGCAGCTCTACTGGTGGTGTCTGTTTTATTGAAACATGGATATCTACAGGAACTTTAACCTGAAAGCTCAGAAAGCTGTGGCCCGTGGTATATCTTTGTAATGTTTGTAGATTCTTCTGCAGATATTCTTATGCCAACGAGCACGGAACGTTTGTGAGTGTGAACTGCTGTGCAGTGAGAAGGAAGAAAGTGTGTGAGCTAAAGCAGCAGGAGGCTGCAGCCGTGTAACCCGCGGGTGCAAACGGCACGAAACGGCTGCAGCGGCGGA